>JAURVB010009695.1:0-107855 GCA_033002965.1 Piper betle | reverse complement strand
CTGGCCCGGAGTGGTGACGGTCGAGGCGGCCTTGTGGCGTCGCGGCGGCGCGCTGGCAGGCGATCGGTGGCCAGGGTTGGTCATGGCAGCACGACGACGGCATGGCAAGGCAAGGGGACGTCGATCGGCGGTAGCGCACACGGCGAGGGTTTAGGGAGGGTAAGTGTCGGGAGGGAGAAAATACCCTCAATGGCAGTTTCGTAATTAAGTATTGACTCGATTCCTACCCGAGTGAAAATAATAACTAGTTCAGTAATAAATTCAAAAATCTAGAAAAATATGGAAAAATCCCATTAAATAAAACAAACACAACAACATAAAAATGACATGCTCTATGACTAATAACCCACCCGAATATAATCCAACCCATCCTAACGCATTATTCGGCCTAAAACTATTTCTACGATCAAACATATAAAAAGAAAAATACTGCATCTTCTTGACGTTATCATTATATATTCAGGTACACCTGACTCTCATCGCTCATAAATCAAGGCTGGCCTCGACTCAACACGCGGTTCATGAAACTGACTCGACTCGAACCAACGGTTGAACCGACTGGTTCGGTAACGTAAAACCTTGACTCGAGTCACGGGTTTTACACCCGCGACCGCCATCGCTCACCGCCACCTCCGCGCGAGCCGCGTGACCCTGCCCCCACTACCGCCATCTCTCACTGACGCCTCCTCCCTAACCTAGCTAGAGCCCGGGTTGCACCCCCGCCCGCCGCTACCATACCCCCTCGCCACCCATCGCACCCCTCACAACCCCGTCCTCACCGCATCCATCGATCGTCGTCGCCTCCTCCTCGACCCCGACTACGCCCGGGTGCTGCCCGCTACTCCCCCTCGCGACCCCGCCATGCCCACTCGTGCCCTCGTCCGCAGGCATGGGTAGGGCAAGGAGGAACAGCGGCAGCGTGTCGGGCATGGGTGTGGCGGAGGGCATTGGCAACGCGAAAGGGGGCACGAGCAACGGCTGCTGCAGCAAGCTAGCGGCGCATGGGAGGAGGAGGGAAGGGGTTAGGGTTTGAGAGGAGGGGATTTGGACCGTTTTTATGATCATACGGTCCATATTCGGGGAGACCCTAGGAAAATTTCCTAGGGTCCCCCTAGGCAACCCAAACCCATATATATATATATATATATATATATATATATATATATATTGTTGAGTTATAGTTGAGAGTTGATTTCTTAGGTAAAATGAAGGAGAAGCATTGGATTTTAACGGAGCACCTCAGATTGAGGCGGCATAAATTAAAAGGTAATGACTAAAATACCCCGTTAAAGAAAACCTTACACGAGTAATTTCTTGTGCCTCAGTCATGTCATTTGACCTTAACCAGCAGCTCCATTTTTTACTTTACTCCCCATGAGTAGCGACCTTTGCTAGCTCTGCATCCTCTTCCTATCTGGTAATAGTCTTACCTTCACACCGTTCCTTGGGTGTGAAGGTAAATCTTATGGTCATTTTAAGTATCCAAATAGTTTAATATAATACTAACTTAACCTGTTGACTTGATCTGCCACCATGCTAGAATGACTTGTTTGTCTGGTTCCAGGAACAGCCAAGATAGCCTTCTATTCAGACAACAATTTTTAGATTTGATCGTGAGGACCCATAAGAGACACAACATATATTATTGCAACATGAATAATCAATCAATGAGAAGAGCAAGCTTAGTGATGGAAAATATAATTATTTAAGCAATACCTAAGTCTTTCAAATATTATCCTAAATCATGAACTATATAATATGCGTGTAAAGTATGTGAATTCAATTACTTCTCTCTCAAATGATCAACTGATCAAACCTTTGAACAAAACAAGCATGAAGAGAAGAAGACACAGTTGCTAGTGATAAGATCCATCTCTCTAATTGGCTATATGTATGTGTATACGAATTACCATGCATGTTCATCTCTCACTCAATATTTTCCTCCTCCATGCATGTTCAATTAATTCCTTTTTTCTAACTGGCATGTATATATATATATATATATATATATGTATATATATATAATTATTCACCATTAGCAGAGCTAGATATCAACTCCTTTTCTAGTATCCAATTTTTTATGACAAAACATAGAAGAAAACTTATAATGAGTTGCTTTTATGTACATATAGAATCTACTTTTTTCTTGTAATAATAACATGTCAACATGAAGCTATTTCCATCCTGAACTCTTTTTCATGAAGCTTTACACAATTCTATAGACAAAATACAAAAGGCTGTTTTTCTTTATCTTCTTCTTCTTTTTAACTTTGAGGCGATGGTCAATCTATATGCACAACCAGCTCCAATATTATATGTTGGTTTTTAGTAAGGTGTATGAGAACCTTTTTGCACGCTAATTAGGTCAGTTTTAAACAAGCTTTTGTCAACCTGGATCTCTTTTTCTGAGCTGTAAGTGGAATTTGCACCTTCCCACTTGTTAGCACACAGAAAGAAGAAGACAAGGAAGGATGAGGAATACTCAGAATTAGAACAGAGTGGTAGCTAGCATCTCATGCTTATATTTAAATACAAATGCATAGAATGAGCAAGATGGTTGGTGAAGAAGAGAGAGATCAGAGTTTGAAGGGGGAAGACAAGAAGTTAAGCTTACATGGTTATGACAGAGGGAGAGAGAGCGAACATGGTGTGCTGGTGAAGTCAGAGGAAGAGAAATGAAGAGATGGAGAGTGAGTCATGTGGGGCCTCCCACCGCCCTTGTGCTGTCATCTTGAAGTTCAAAACTCAAAAGCCCCCTCATCGATCCCCCTCCCTCGACCAAACCCTAACCGAGAAAGAACCCGGAAACAACACATCAAAGCAAACATCACCCCGAACCACTATCCCCCCCCCACGCCTTCCTCTAGTTCCACCTCCTTCCCCATCATGGGTTCCTCCAAGAAAGAGAGACACAAATAGCTCAGACCCGGAAAAACAAAAGCTCAGCTAGGTTGGGGAGTGGCAGGGGAGAAGTTCCTAGCTAGCGAAACTGAGGAGATGATGTTGCAAAATTGGTGAGTGTTGTCTCATGGTTCTCCCCCTCCTTACTCCATGATTTCCTGCAGGTGAAGAGCAGTAGAGTTTGATCAAATCGCTGTATGAAACAGCTGCTGTTGATAAAAAAAAGGAAATATTAGGTAATTAATATTCTTTTGATTTATATTGATGATCTCTCACTCCATATCATGTCAAGTGCTATAGCTTATTTGTTTTGTTCGTGTTATAAACAATCAACTGATTAAAATCATAAATATACATGATATGTATATTTATATATAAGGTATAAGCTAGTTGGTGTCATCAATAGAAACATGGATCCTACTACAGCTCACGGCCACGCTCTGCCTCCTCCTTTCCACACCGCCAACCTCCAACACCACCTCCAACTCCAACGCCAGCAGACTAATTCTGAAGAAGAAGAGCAACAACACATGAGCAGTAGTACTGGCGGTGGTGTCAATATCAGATCCGGAGGTGGTAGCAACAACAACAACAACTTGAAAGCTGATCAGGAAGATGGGAGAGACAAAAGCCCGGCGCCGGGCGAGGTGACAAGAAGGCCTAGGGGGCGGCCGGCGGGGTCCAAAAACAAGCCGAAGCCGCCGATCATCATCACCAGGGACAGCGCCAACGCCCTCCGAACCCACCTCATCGAGATCGCTGCCGGCTCCGACGTCGGCGAGAGCATCGCCACCTACGCCCGCCGCCGCCAGCTAGGAGTCTGCATCCTCTCCGGCGCCGGCGCCGTCACCAACATCACCCTACGGCAGCCGGCGGCCCCTGCCGGCGCCGTCGTCACCCTCCACGGGCGCTTCGAGATCCTCTCCCTCGCCGGCTCCTTCCTCCCCCGCCGGCGCCGCCAGCTGCCACCGGCCTCACGGTGTACCTCGCCGGCGGCCAGGGGCAGGTCGTCGGCGGCAGCGTGGTGGGGGCGCTGCTGGCGGCTGGACCGGTGGTGATAATGGCGGCGTCGTTCGGCAACGCCGCCTACGAGAGGCTGCCTTTGGACGAGGACGATGAGGCGGCAGCTGCCGCCGGTGTGTCGGAGGGCGGCGCCGGGCTGGTTAGCCCACACCAACAACAACAACAAGGTTTTGGGGATCCAAACACAAGTAGTCTCTTCCAAAGTCTTCCTCCCAATCTTGTCAACTCTTGCCAAATGCCCAATGAAGCTTACTGGGCTGGTGCACCTCGCCCTCCATTTTAGTTTGATCAATGAATTATCCCATGATTAGGAGCTAGCTTGGGAGATGATTGACTGATGAATATCTGTTCTCAAATATTCAGGTTTTGAAGTCTGATATTTATACTTGCATGTATAAAAAAGCTTCTAATTCATGCCCGTGAAAAGTTGAGACAAGCTAGCTGGTTGGGAGTGTATGTTTGTTGGTTCATTTCTTTGTAAGTTGAAGGAGCATGTACAAATAGATCTGTGTGTTGTGATCATTTGTTAATGGATTCATATTTTTAATGGTACAATATATATCGATCTGGGATGTGAAGAAGTTTTCTTTTAGTATTTTGTTACTACATTTCATGTATGTTGAGTATTATCCTAAATCCTAAGTGAAAGCATACAATAAGAGACGAAGCGAAGAAACTAGCATATAAGTTTATGGCGCACATATATATATACAAATGAAAAACTATATATTAGTTTTACAGTGCAAGTCAGATTTGCGGCTCAGAGCTTTGCCCAGTTGGGACATGTCTTCATGTGTACTTAAACATGGACGCTTCATGCCAGGGCATTTCGGATTGCACATCCATAGCTGCAAGAAAAAACATGACTATCATCACCCTCCACCGCCCAGAAACCACAAAACACGTCAATATCGATCGTCAAACACGGCCAAAAGGAGGAGTGCACTGTGAAGATGCAAACATGGTGTTGCCCATTTAACAGACAGCTCCATGGAAAGGCATGAAACGGTTTTGGAAGGGGGGAAAATTCAGAGCTTTGGTGGCAAGCCCAAGTGGGTCTTTGGGGAGAGACACGAATGCAGCCTGTCATGCACGTTCAATGCTCTGAAGTCTGAACAAGCTCCTTCTCGAGGCAGAACTCCCATAAAAATGTAGCTAAGTGAAGAAGAAGAAGATAACTCTCTCCCTCGACCACTTTGAGCGATTATGAGGTTAATTTGTTCTACTTCCCAAGATGTGTTCAAATAAATATTCGGCTTAAAATCGAATTCGCGATGAACAATAAACAAAATTTGAGAACATGATTGCCGGATTGATCTAGTCAGTTGAATGCAGTCGGGTCCATGTACGTATTCAAGCTTAATAAAATGGGTAATTTTAATATCTTATTACTTATCTATAATGTTATTTTATATTATATTATTACTGGGTCCTATATGATTTTTAAAAATATATAGTCATATACCATCTTTTTTCTTAATAGATTGAAAAACTTTAATATGAGGTGAATTTTAACTCGTGCAGTTATCAAATTAGGGTTCATTTAATTAAATCTTTGTTTTTTAATAAATTGGAAACTAAAAGTCACTCTTTGTAGATAAATACGGAGGAGATTCAATTAATAAAAAATATAAAAAAATAAAAAATAAATAAACATATTATTATAATTTATCGATCCTCAATTAATTAATTAAATTCTATCTTTAAAATTGAGTTTATATATCTCTAGGATGTCAAATTATTATATATAGTCTATCCTTGTCTATCCCATTATTTAATGAAGATTATATATATAATTGGAGTCTGTCTATATTAGAATGAATTTCAAACCGCTCAATTTGAGTCATAAAAATGCAATCTCGTATCAAAGCAAGCTTCACGGGCTTACTAGTTTGAGAATTAGTAAATATTAACCGTGATACTTGATTATACTCGGCTCATTTACACCCTAGATACAGCGGTGATGCTTATATCGAATTATTGATACACATTCCAAGGACATTTTATTCCTCTCTAGCTTTTTCATTTCCGATGTATGAAACTGTGAATCAGAACAGAACGATTAAAACTTCCTCGATATCAAACTTATAAATATTTCTTTTTTTCATCAAATTATATATTTTGAGCAACTATATTATTCAGTTCTTATTTGGGCTAAATTACACAAAGGCTAGAAAACAAAGGTTTGAATTGAAATTTTTGATCACTAGGGTTTGATTCGTATGTTGCATGCTATACTTTGTCGAGGTTATTTTGCATGGAATTGAGAGAAGAAAATTTTAAAGTGAGTGAGGGATTAGTGGATCTTCGACCAACAGCATTGCATGCATACCCTAATTAATTAAAAATCTATTAATTAAAGATCTCTCGGCCTCGATGCTTATTTTTATAAAAGAGAGGTTTATAAGTTGTTTTCAACTATTTTATCATGTAGTTTCTTTGACAAATTTAGCTATATTTATTTTATTTCAATCTAAACACCATTTTGGTGTCTTAATATTAACATAATTTATTTTCCTTATAGTGATAGTAAAATTAACATAAACAAACGCCCTCTTTATTACCCTTAACCTGCATAATGCAAATTAATACCACATAAAAAATAGAGGTATATATACTCAGTTTCCCAAAAAACTGCATTGATACCTTGTTATCATATAATTTATAAATATTTATGCACAATGTATATGAAATATTGTACACTAGACAAAAGTTTGATCCTCTATTCATCATATAATATAACAAAAAAAGCATGTGAAAACTGGAACATATATAATAGTATAAATCAATCTTCATGTATCACCAATATATAACATATAATATTAATCAAGACTAATGTAACGGTAAAACCTACTGTCATATCTCTGATTCGCTTATATTTAACTTATTTCTTAAACAATGCAATTTTACACGTTCGTATATATTGCTCATTTGTGCCATTGAGAATAGGGGTGAGGACAGTTTGGTCCAAACAAAAATCCCGACCGAACAGGAATCCGGCTTGGCCTTTGGATTACCTTTTCTTAAGCGGAAGATTTCAGTTCAAAATCGAACTAATTCAAAACCAACCCAAAATAATAAAAAAATTTTAAATTATTTATGTTTCATGTTGGTTATTATTAATATTTTGATATTTTCACTAAAAATTTGAGAAATATTCTTAATATTACCAAATAATTGGAAGGTTATGCCTAATTCTTAGAAAAGAGAGAAAATACGAATTATATAAATACCCTCGCCAGCTAAATTTAATAATTTTGGGTGGATGACCTGGCCACGGGCGAGCTTGGGAAACTTGGCTGCCCCGGCACAGATAGCTTGGCCGCCACCTCCTTGGGTAGTCACTGGCCAAATTTGGCTGCCCTGGGTCCTGTGGAGTCAAATTGGCCACCTTTGGCTTAAGGGGCCTCTATTAAGGTGAAGCTGGATGGGGGCTAGATTTGGTCGGGCCCACCCCCACTCCGAAGGTGGCTAGACTTGACCAACTTCTTTATAAATTATAATAAAATACAATATTTGAATTATAATACTACAATACAATATTTAAAATTATGTACATAACTAATTATCTATAAATTGTAATCAAAGAAAATTTTATACATTTTCTATCTTTTCTATGGGAAGACCTACGGATGTAAACGAGTCGAGCTGAGCCGAGCCAAGCCGAACTGAGCATAAATATTTTTTAATCCGACATGATTTTTTATAAGTATATTTGAGTTTATTTAAATGCTCGACGAGTCTTTGATTTATTATAGGTCAAGTAATTCGCTCAAATTTCATGGTGTTCGGGTTTGGCTCGTGCTCAACTCAATATGTTTTTGAGTAAAGTGAATGTTTGTGTTTGGTTCGTGCTCGACTTATATAAGATCAAAATTTTATTTTTAACACTATATAAGTTCAATATGATCTCAATAATATTGACGAGTCGAATATTTTTTCGAATTTCAAAACATTGAGTTTGAATTTCGAACCAAGCCAACCCGAACACTCCTTCAGTTTAAGTTCTATTCATTGTCCAATAAATTATTTATTTCGACCATGAGTTCAAACCAAATATAAAATAATTACGAGCCACTTTAACTTGTTTACACCCTTAGAAGACCCGTGAGAATTATCAGGCTGAAAAACTCGAAAAGACACGGTCAGGCGGCTTAGTGATTATCCAGCCCAACTTCTTGGCACCAGCTTAATTAGCCCATCCTAAGGCTGAGAAACTAATTTAGACTAAAATCGATGCCGAACTTTGAAATGGATAATTAGGTTGTAATTAATAAAATGGGGACCCACTTTCCCCTTCATTTGAGAAGGAGAGTAGGAAGAAAACATGGGGAAAGAGAAGAGGTGAACAAAGACCCTCCACTCTTTCCTTCACATTCTGTCTTTTGTTACTCTTAGTTTCCACTAATGCATAACTTACACCACTCATTTCCACTGCTTGCAACAACCTGGGCTGAACCTTTTCCACATCTTAACCCATCCTTAAATTTTTCCTGTTCTATGTATCAATGTTGGAAGATTAAGCAAGGCAAGAGCTCCAAGCAAGACTTGCTTGCGTAGTTGCGTATGCTTCGTATATAAGATATAGAATAATATTCTATGCGTATGATCACTTATAAGCGGACGCATGCATGTGTCCACAAAGATGGCATTTCAACTGTGTATGATGGAGTTGTGACATTTATCTTATCTGATTCATCGGGGATGTAATTTGGATTCTTTTACATGATAGTAGTAGATTCAAAATTAAATATTAAAAAAATAAAAATTTGTCGATAATGTTAAAATTATTCTTAATTAAAAAAATTAAGAGCATGCAACACGAAGTATCTAGATGCCTCCCGAAGGCCAGGAGGCAACCTGACCGCCAAGGCGATGATGTTTATTAAATTTTTTTATTTTAAAACTTAAATCTAGTTAGGAATATTTAATTTAAAACAATTATAAAAAAGTTTCCTCCTTTTTTATAATTCTAGTTGATTTTCTCACTTAAAATATCAAAATTTTATTCTTAGAGCAGAATTTTAACTTTGGTTAAGGGAGACACAAAAATAAAAAAATAAACAATGAAAACACCTACCGTCGCTCAGACGTTATAATTAATTAAAAACAAATTGATCTCACTAGGATAAAAAAAATAGAAGAAGATTCTCGCCAAATTTTGGCAAGCATTAATTGAAAATAATTTTTTCCCCTATAACCAAGAAAAATTCTCCGATGAGGAAAGTTATAAAAATAAATGTGGAATTCCACGTCATCGTTGAATGGACGGTTTACCCTTCTCCTAAATTACTAACCCTGGCATCTGCACGTGACAGATGACCCCGTACGGTTTATGGTGCGTTTATGACACACATCAGTTATTAAATTCATTGATAATGATACTAATAAGGAATTCCATTGTTTTGTTGTTGAATTGATCATTTTCATTTATACCAATGTAAATCTTTAACCAAACATTGCATTACCACCTTCTACACGACAATAACACGTTACACGCACTAGGCAGACGTTGAGTCAGCTCAACGAGAAATAAAATTTCAATTATGAAAAAAATTACTTTCAATTATAATTGTGGTACTATCAATCTAAATAGTTTATAATATTTTAAGATAATCTAAATCATGATAGTTATATACGATTATAAGAAAAAAATGATTTATTCTATTCTACTAAACAAAGATAGATAAAATCACGAACAGATACATTCTACATAGATTAAATAATAAAAATAACAGGATGTGACTTTTTTATTTGGGAATTTTATATGCGTACATCGTATATAGACGAGTAGTTACATTTATTTCTAAAAAACTTATATACAACTATTTAACAAAAAAATATTAAGTAAATAATTTACCGTACGATACAAGTTAATAATAAATTCAGTTCACTGGCAATCAATCTCATTCTCCAATATATTGGTCAAGAAAATAAATAGATATAATTGTAAAAATATTCGTCTAGATCAAGAGAAAAAAGTAGCAAAGGTAACAACGCGAAAAGACGAGCTAAAAAAAGCAGTGTCAGGCAGCCCGGCTTTCCCAATCAAAGAGAGAAAAAGAGGGAAAAAGAGGGAGGGAGGATCTCCGCCGTCGCCCCCACCCACGCACCCCACGTCCGACAAACTTTCCCCCTTTTTTTTTGCTCGCTACGCCTCCCCTCGTCCTCGCGGGAGATCCTTCCCCAACCGCCGCCGTTAATGGCCTCCTCCGGCGGTGCCAGCAGGACGGCCGGCGGCCCCCGGGCCGCCGCCTCCAAGGGCGCCTCCGCCGCCGCCATCCCCTCCCGCACCTCCGTCAAGCCCCGCCCCCCGCCGCCCGCCGCAGCGCCTCCTCCGGCTCCCTCGCCGCAGGCCGGGACGACGCCGGAGGTCTCTCATTCTTTCTTCCTCTTCGTCTCTTCTTTGCCTCAGCTGATTCGGGCGTCTTTTGTGATTTGTTGATTGCCTGCTTCTGCGGATCTTGCGTTGGGGTTTAGATTTCGATTGTTGCTCGGGGGTTAGATGGTTTTGGTTTGAATTTTGCGTTTGTGGGGTTGGCTGATTGGGCGTTCTTCTCTACCACGGTGAGAGGCGGCATGAGGGGTTGTATTTTTTGCGTGCTGTTTGGGTGACCGCGCCAAATCTGCAAAATGCGGGATGTCTGAGTTACATTTTTACGTTCCATGTAGCTGTTTGGGCCTAGTTTTTTTTTTTTTGTATTGTTTGTGACAATTTTGTTACTGATTTTCAGTTTTTTTTCTTCTCTCCAACAGTTCCTGGAAGGGTTCGCGTCGCCCTAAGATTGCGTCCTAGGAATTCTGAAGAGCTAGCTGCAGATGCTGATTTTGCAGACTGTGTAGAATTGCAACCGGAGGTATTTGTAGTCGTGTCTATTCTTGGTTGATAATGTGTTAGGTCTGTGGATTGTTAATTTTAGTAATCATTCGTTGCTTCTTGACTTGTTTGTTGTTTAGCTTAAAAGATTGAAGCTTAGAAAGAACAATTGGGATTCAGACACCTATGCGTTTGATGAAGTGCTGACAGAATTTTCTTCACAGAAGCGTGTTTATGAAGTTGTGGCAAAACCTGTCGTGGAGGTATAGTGGCATTAGTGTAGTTTTGATACATGAGCTGTTAGCCTGGCCTAAAAGTTTCTGCTAATCATTTTTAGTTATCTTCTGTATTAAGCTTGACAGATTGAAACTCTGTACCATATTAAAATTTTTAATAGCTATAAGCTTGAAGTTTTGCCCTCATTTTGTTGAGCGCTAAATGATAGATAGTATAATAATGTAAGACTATTAGGGTCTAATCCTAATCTTAGTTTACCAAGAGGAATCAATCCCACAAAAAGTGATTGACATTGGTGATTTTAATACCCAAATCCACCTAGATTGAGACCCGTGGCCGCAAGCTATCCAAATTTTGTTAGATTTTGATTCGAAACCTAACAATTAGTTATCAGTGTCATTCTTTCCTTAGAAAGAAGGCTTGCCCACTATGACGAAATCGACCATGGAAAAGGCAATGGCGATGGAGGATTGGATGTTGAGATGTGAGTGTGAACTAGAATGTGAGGCGACAGAAGGACAGGAACAATTGTCCAATCAATGTTACTACTCTGTAATTATTGAATTCCGCTTTCATGGATTCTCCGCCTTAACTTTTGGAGTGCCATGCTAACTAAGCCACCATCTGTAGCGACAATATCGGTTTTATTGGTCACTCTTGGCCAAGCCACCATTGAAATTGTGCATACCAAGCGAAGTGGATGCTAACTATTAAGCCCTATCGTTGATGGAGGAGAGAAATAGCCTTTGAAGTGGCGAATTCTGTCCTGATCGTCCTTTCTGCAATGACTACCACCATGGCTGCCACCATTTTTTTTTCTGATGGCATTATTTTTTATTTATTTATTTATTTTTTGTGGTTCTCTTTTTTTTTATCACTGCTTGTGAGGTTTTGGCCTTGAGGGCAAGGTTGATTTAAGGGGGTTGAAATTTTATATAATATAATAATGTAAAACCATTAGGATCTAATATATTTGTCGGGTCCTCGAAGTTAATTTATGATCTAGGCCCACCTGTAAGTCTATAAATTGAGGCTATACTCCCTCATTTTAAAAAAGAAGAGGAAGAAAATCTAATTTATCTTAGTCTTAGTTTACCAAGAGGAATCAGCCCCCCTCCAAGAGTGATTGAGATTGATGATCTCAATTCCCAAGCCCACTTAGATTGAGATGAGTGCCCTCAATCTATCGAAATTTTGTTAGATTTTGATTTATGCGTGAAATTCTTGTTTGAATGAGGGAAATCAATGAAATTTTAATGCTTTCATATTTGATATCTCCAGAGTGAGACATGGAGGATTCACTCAGAAAGTTTTGTTTCCTTGTATACGTATCATGTTGCTATCACCTATTTGATAGAAAATCATCAACTATGAAATTGTTGTACCACAATTCAGTTGTTTACTGCCTCTGAATTAAATACTGAAACATTTTTTTTAAGCTAGGTATATATGTTCACTGGTTATACATGTCGTCATTCTTACATGGTAGCATTGGAAATTATGCTATTCTTCTAGCCTGTAAATTAAGGTGATGTCTATTTTTCAGAGCTGGTGAGCAGTCTTTCCTTAATTTTATTTTGTAGAGTGTATTGGAGGGTTACAATGGAACGGTAATGGCATATGGGCAGACAGGAACTGGAAAAACATTCACTTTAGGACGTCTTGGAGATGAGGATACTGCTGACCGTGGTATCATGGTCCGCTCTATGGAAGACATTTTTGCAGATATCTCACCGGAAACTGATTCTGTGTCGGTGTCTTACTTGCAGGTTGGTATTCCTTCAATTTTATCAGTTGCTTCACACTTTTATCTTAAATACTTTTCCAGGTGGTATTTGTGTAACAAGAGGGATTATTATTGTCAATACTACAGCTTTACATGGAGACTATTCAAGATTTACTTGCTCCTGAAAATGACAGCATTCCTATTGTGGAAGATCCCAAAACAGGAGATGTTTCACTTCCAGGGGCAACTCAAGTAGACATTAGAGAACAGCACAGTTTTGTAGAGCTGCTACGTGTAGGCGAAGCTCATCGATTTGCTGCAAACACTAAATTAAATACTGAGTCTTCTCGAAGTCATGCTATTTTGCTGGTACTTTCATATAATATGGCGCTACATCAATACATCTAATGCTCAAAAGCTTGTTTAGGGTCTCTTAGACTTTCTATTTAGCACAGGTTCATGTCAAGCGATCAGTGAAAGGAAGACATGAAAAGGACATGATGGCTTCTAGCGATAATGTAAGTTCTTCACAGTTAATGAAGTCCTTGAAGGCACCAATCGTAAGAAAAAGCAAGCTTGTTATTGTGGATCTTGCTGGGTCTGAGCGCATTGATAAGTCAGGTATGGATATCACTAATTGATTTTTGCTAAATGATGTTTGACATTTTAAGTTTTATTATTGTTAGCCAAAATTTTTTCTGTCCATAATAATTTTCTTCATGACATGTCATTATTGCTAAATGATGTTCTAAATAATATTTTTTCCTCATCATTCGCAAACTCTGTGAAAGCTTTGTTATTTATGTAAATATTAGAGGGAACAATTAATATTAGTCTTATAAATGTATGGCTGCCATTTGTTTTTCGTCATTTATGAAAAAAATCTATCTAGAATTTGGTGATATCATGTGATGATATCAACTGGCTAATACACTTATTTGTACACTGGAATCTGAGCATGTGCCAACTACAGTTTTAGCTTACTGTAATTGACCTTCTGTAAAATATTTAGCTTCATCTTGTTTTCCTACTGTCAACAGGGAGTGAGGGGCATACTCTGGAAGAGGCAAAATCTATCAATCTGTCTCTTAGTGCCTTGGGAAAATGCATTAATGCTCTGGCAGAGAATAGTCCACATGTTCCAGTTCGTGATTCTAAGCTTACAAGATTACTCCGTGACTCTTTTGGAGGTTGGGCCATTAATTGTTATTGTCAGTTTACAAAATTACATAGAAACATTTATGACATTTAAAGTAATGTCTTTTTCGAGACTGGCTGCACTTCTTATGTCTTAATTCCCTCACCTTACATAGAAGAATAAATAATGTATCTCTTTGGAGTTAATACTGTTAGATATTTTATTTGGTATGAATCTATGAATGTTTTGTGAGAAAATAATAAATTTTCTCACATGTCAGGTCTGGCACTTATAGCTTGGGATATGGAATGATTCTTCCAAGAAATTGCAAATACTTAAGATGACATATCTTTTGGTATTGCAGGCACTGCTAGAACGTCATTAATTATCACAATTGGTCCATCTCCACGTCATCGAGGAGAAACTGCAAGCACAATAATGTTCGGACAAAGAGTGAGCATTATACACTTTTATATGTTGATCTTTTTCATTTAAACTTGTTGGAATTGCAATTATCAGATTTTATCTTAGTTTTTTAATTTTGCTCTATTTTTTTACTTTGCTAATTTTTTGTCACATTGCTAGATTCAATATTAAATTTCTTTTACATGGGTAAAAAAATGTTATATTTTTATGATTAAATATTTCTTTTGACTTTTAGCGCCGTTGACAAGGCTCTACAGTCAGTTCAAATTTTTTGGTTTTCTTTTTAATTTTTTCTCTATCGTCATGAATCTCAATTGTGTATTGTCTTTTCAATATATTGTAGGCAATGAAAGTAGAAAATATGCTCAAGCTTAAGGAAGAGTTTGACTACAAGAGTTTGGCAAGAAGGCTTGACATACAATTAGATAATCTATATGCTGATAGTGAAAGGCAGCAGAAAGCTTACGAAGATGAAATTGCGAGAATAAATGATGAAGCACAAAATCGGATATCTGAAGCAGAACAAAATTATGAAAAAGCTTTTGAGGTTGCGCATTTGAGGATGACTTACTAGCTGATATTAATTTATTTCATTTGTAAGTCATTGTTGCGTCTGATAACTTGGGCTTGTCTTTGTTATGTTTTTTTATTCTTCAGATAGAAAGAGTGAAGCTTCAAAATGAATATATGGAATCAATAAAGAAGATGGAGGAACAATGGATGATTAATCAGCAAAAGCTAATGAATAAAAGAGTTGAAACTGCTAAAAAGAATGAATTAGATAGGACATGTAACGGAGAGGTTGGTGTCTTTTGTGTTACTGTTTTATGCTTGTAGGTGCTCTTTAAAGGTTATATCTCGCCTTCTGTTGTCAGTCTTGTTAGAATTTGGTTCTTTCATGGGTTTTGATTTTTGTCCCTTTTAGGTAAAGAAGGATGCATTTGGTTTCATGCGTGAAATATTTTCTTTTTCTTTTTTTAAAAAAAAGTTCACGGAAAAAATTGTTCATTTTTATGCATTCTTTATCGTTGTTTGTCTGCATTAAGATATGACTATCTAGCAAGTGCAATGAGGAGTGGGGGCAAGTTTGATGTAATCTGATTTGGTAACTTTTCTAAATGGAACATTTATATGATGCAAATTTTTCTTATATGTCTTCTGTAGAAATCTGCATCATCTATATCAGAAGATTTAATTGAAATTAAGAATTTATTAAATAATGAAACTCGTTTGAGACAAGCTGCAGAAGCAGAGATTGACAGTCTCGAAAGTCAAATAATGCAATGGAAGCAATCTGAGGTAAAGTACTATCTTTTGGTTAGTGTTTATTTCCATTAGACTTCCTACCATACTTATACTTATCATACTTAAGTCTCTCATCATATTTAAAAAGTTTCTTTTGTTACATTGAAACCAGTGTCCTCTCATTCCTTCTGTTGCATCATATATAATCATCACCTTCATGCTTTTCTAGTTCGAGGAAATTGTGCTTTTTAAGTAATTTTTTAGTTAAAGAAAACTGATGTCGATTTGTATTGGTGCTAATTGGTTCTTGGTTCTTAGGCTGCCGCAAATGCTGAGGTTTCAAGGATCAGAAATGTTTTAGAAGATGAAGCCAGTGAGAAACGTAAACTTGAAGAAGAGATAGGAATACTTAGACGTCAGTTGTTGCAATTAAGTTTCCAAGCTGATGAGGTATATCCTTCGCTTAAACTTTGAGAGGTTTGGAAGTAACTCCTCTATTGTAATGTATGTATGAAAATAACTCCGTCTTCCTGGTAGTCTGAGCATATTATTTATGATGAAATGCATAAAATTAAGTTCCCTAGTGTGTGGGTTTATATGTTTAAACTTCAAACTATTTTTGTAATGTTACTAGACGAGGAGGAGCCTTGACAGAGGTGGATCTGGAAAAGTTTGTAACAGTGTAGATTCCCTTGTAAGTCAAGTCAGACAGATGCAACTCAGAGAGCCAGGAAATGGACAAAAGGCCTCTATAGCAAAACTTTTTGAACAGGGTAAAGTGTTGGAGGATTGCCATTTTTGGAATAAAACTTTTTGTTGTCCCTACTTTTTTTACTTCCCTTTTATATGACAGTGGGGTTGCAAAAGATTTTGTCATTGCTTGAATCTGAGGATGCTGATGTGAGAATTCATGCTGTGAAAGTGGTTGCAAATCTTGCTGCAGAAGGTGATTTGATTAATCCCTCATTAATGCCTAACCTTCCTTTGATATGCTATATTTTTGTTTTTTATATGTACAAATTGGCGCTTATGCTATGTTTTTAACTTTATTAATTTATTTAATATGATATGATTTTTCATAGTGTGCAACTACTCACCTCTTTTGATGCACACAAATTGATGAATATTTTGTTTCCAATAAATTACATTATTTTCTTATAGATAAATTATTATAATTTTAACTGTGTGTGCATCGTGTGCGGGTAAGCAATTTTAGTGATATACTATAACAAAGGAAAATACATATTAAGATGCACATGTACAATTGGAAAGAGTAAAAAGAGAGAAAAAAGATTAGAAACATAAAAAGGAAAAGGCTTTTAATAAGAAAAGAAGAGGAAGATTAAAAAGAATTTACAACACACTATGTTGATTTATTTAAATGTATAATTTCATAATGTGTAATTATTATCTTTTTTTAATGCATATAAATTGATGCATATGCTATATTTTAAACCTTATGAATTTGTTTACTATGATAGTTTTTAATAATGTGCATCTATCTACTCACCTCTATCAATGGGGGCAAATTAATGAATATTTTGTTTTATATAAATTACGATATTTTTCTTAGATATAAGCCGTGATAATTTTGACTGTGTGCATCATGCAAGCAAGCAACTAGTTATTAACTTATATAAGAGGCTGCCCATTAGTTGCATTGTACATTATGATAATACTCTTTGCAGACTCCATCAAAACCTGTGAGCATATGGTTCACACTTGGATTTGAATGGCTGAAGCAAATATATCCCATAGGCTATATGATCTGCAGAGTAGAGTTGTGTTGATGCTACGTGGCAAAACATTTTAATCGTGGTTCTTAACTTTTCTGATGGGGCTTGAGCTTTGTTTTTTATTCCTGCGTTTTCAAGCAATTATTATTGAGAAAATATCTTGGAACCAGAGGTTTTAAATGCCTATGGTTTTCAACTAATGAGTTCAATAGTCTGATGATATCTTGGAATTGGAGGATTTTACTTATCATTGTCAATGATATCTTGTATGTGGTTTTAAGCTATAAGTAGTGATGTTTCTTCAATTGTTTTCTACTTTATATAGAAGTAAATCAGGAAAAGATTGTCGAAGCCGGTGGTCTTACTTCCTTGTTGATGCTCCTTAGAAGCACAGAAGATGAAACAATTCGGAGAGTAGCAGCTGGTGCAATTGCCAACCTTGCAATGAATGGTATGTCTTGAAACCTTAGCTGCAGATAGTTTGCCACAAACATTATTTGCAGTGTGAATGCTGAGGACTGATTATGGGCTCTTTGATAAATGTGTCATTGGTGTCTCACAGAAACTAATCAGGAGCTAATAATGGCTCAAGGTGGAATCGCTCTTCTATCAGATGCTGCAGTAGATGCTGAAGATCCTCAAACTCTTCGAATGGTTGCAGGAGCCATTGCAAATCTTTGCGGCAATGGTATTTAGTGCCTCCTTACTTCTGGAAGGATTGATCTGATTTTTATTAAGAAATATCTGATTACTATAGTTGGCATGGCTTTGTTTCTGCTTATGCATTTTCAGAACTTTTTAGAGCTTTTTTTGGCTGCGTTTTTTTCTTTGCAGATAAACTGCAATCAAGGTTAAGAGGTGAAGGTGGGATAAGGGCATTTCTGGAAATGGTGAGATGTGGACATCCAGATGTTCTGGCCCAGGTTGCTCGTGGCATTGCTAATTTTGCAAAATGTGAATCTAGAGCTTCTTCTCAAGGTATTTTTAACTGTTCCCCTTTAATGACATTGATGAATGCATATCCTTTTCTTGTTTGGAGTACAATGGGGAAGTGGGGATGGTGTGGATTGGACCAGGGAGGGGGTGGGGGTTGGGGAATGTGCATACTTCCAATATTAGTGTTTTCAGTTTTGAGCATTTAAGATCTTATACTAGATTGGAGCTGGAGTTTCAAAACATTTGTTTCTTCCCTTCTCAATAGTTTCAAAGGATACTCTTGCTGCATTGAGCTTTCCAGTTAAATAAATCTTAATGTTATCATGTGAGCTTATTTGTCCGGCCTTTCTTATATGAATCTTATTCTGCAGGAACAAAGACTTGGAAATCTCTCCTCATCGAAGACGGAGCTCTCCCTTGGATTGTACAAAATGCCAATAATGATGCTTCCCCAATAAGACGTCATATTGAATTGGCACTCTGCCATCTAGCACAACACGGTAATATTTTTATTTTACTCTCTTTGATAACCTCAGCTTCTGGAGATAAATTGATGCTTATTAACAAAGAGGTTCTGTGTGTCAGAGATAAATGCAAAGGACATGATCAGTGGAGGTGCTTTGTGGGAATTGGTTCGAATTTCTCGGGAGTGTTCACGAGAAGACATCAGAAGTCTTGCACACAAAACCTTGACCATGAGCCCCACATTTCAAGCTGAACTGCGGCGTTTACGGATTGTCTTGTGAATTTTATGCGCAAGTAATTCTTTCTTCATATTCAAACCCCTCACCCAACCCCTCTTCTTCAAAAGCATGATTTTTTTGGGGCAAGGCGTTTGAGTTTGCAAGTTCTAAGAGCATGAATTGTATGCATCATTTCGTGCTTCTTTTTCTTAATTTGCAATCGGCATTCGTTTTGGCTGTAACATTAGTGGTTGTAAGTAGCAGTGTGTTATGATGTAGGAAATTCCTTTGTAACTTGTCATAAACTATTTTTAGGCATTTAAGTGACTGGGTGAGTGGGAAAAAAATTGTTAGATTCACCACTCTTGATCAATCTGGCCATGTATAAATACAATTATGGAATTATCAAATTGTGAGTAATTTTCTTTCTTATTTTTTTTGATGCGTGTTTGTCATATCTTGGTAAAAAAAATTAGAGGCTGTATTGATATTCTTAGAAATGATAACCTAATAGAGGTTTGTGTATTGAGATTGTTTGGTATCAAGCCGGTATAGATATACCCATAGAAGTTAGGAGATTTAGCCATCCATGAAGTTCAATACCTAGTTCCTGAATGTGATGCATATATAATTTGATCTTTTTTTAATAATTCTATCTTTAATGCATCAGATAAAGTAACGATTGAAAATTGAAATAATTGACCTAGTCAACTGCAGCGAGAAACCTATGATGATGATGATGATTATAATATTATTATTATTATTACTATTATTATTATTATTATTATTATTATTTGATAGAAGGGCTACCAAAAGTTAGTGTCTCCTTAATTCTAAGAGATTGATCGGATTAGAACTTAATTAAAATAAAATGAATAAAATTAAATCAAACAATTTCAGTAAGTCACACGTCACCCTTATAATATAACAAGTACAATCTTCATAATATTTTTAAGTGGTTTCGTAACCTAAATTATCTCTCAAAATTTCTTCAAATATACGACTTAAAATATTAGATTAGATTATAATGCAATCCGCACACTGCATATATTTTTGGACGGTGCAATGTTATATAACACAGTTCAAACTAAGTGAAAATAAACAAAAGTCCGATATATAAAGAGAAACATGAAAATTGTGAAAATGGTGAGTAGAAATACTAACAGTAAAATTATGAAAGTAAACAAAAATATAAAAAATAGATGGCAAAAAATAGAGCTTTTTATAAATTTTTCTTATAGAAAAATTACCTGGATGAGTTCTAAGAAAGGGTAAATTTTGTATTATTTTAAATAACTTGGCTTAAATTGTAATGAAGGAATGATATGAAAATAGTAACAGTAAATGAAAAACATATAAATAAATGGCAGAGTCTAGGAAAAAAATGGATAGTTTTTTTAAAAATTGAAAGAGTAGTACAATATTTATTTTTTAATGTGATATTTAAGAGGTATAAATTATTTTGGGTAAAAATCATTTACATTTTTGCACAAATGACCACTTGCATTCTTTGCTTCTAAAAAGGTATCAAACTCCCAAACATAAATTGTCCGATAATTTTAAGTTGGCATTGTTGTCAACTTCGCCACATCATCATCAAAAGAATTTATCTCCCCAAGGGCTACCCGGTGACCTATTTTTTGATCTTTACTACTCTCAAGCAGTGGTGAGCAAATTTGGCTCAGTAACTGAATAATCAAAATATATCATAAGTTATAAATTTTTTTTACTCTCAAGTAGTGGTGAGCAAATTGTATCATTTTTTTAGATAATGATAAAAACCCCCATAAAATTTATTTTTACTAATGCCAAAATATATAATAGATAAAACATAAGATTTTATTAATTATATATATAGAAAATAAAAAATAACTGAAAATGTTAAATATAATATAAACCTATATTATTGATGAGCTAAAAAAGAAAAAATATATTTGTTATTGAATTTTGGACAATTAAAAAGAAAATTAAAATTTTTGGCCATCAAAAATAAAAAATAAAATAAAAATACATGTTAAAAATTCGAAATTTTAATTTAAAATTGTCACATTTTATTAAAAATTACAATGTTTGTTTTATCTAACATATTTTTATTATGAATAGTTTCTTTCAAAAAATGAAATATCATCCATTGTATAAAACTCAAAAAAAATTAATTTAAAATTAGATTAAGGGTAATTATATTAATAAAATAGATATTATGAGTAAAATATTCTTAAAATATATAAATTCACTATACGTTAATTAAAAATTTGAGATCTAAATATAGCTTATATAAATTTAAAATTATGATTATTTACTATAAAAAATATTCAAATTTGACTATTCATGATAATTTTCTCTCGTGCTCAAGTCTAAGGCTGTTAATTAAGCAAACAAACTCATGAGCATTTGTCGTTCAGCTCAGTTCGATTTGACTCAAAACTCGATATTTAAATACTCAAGCTTGAACTCTATTCGAACTCGAATCTTACAAGTCAAGTTTGAGCAAAGCAGTATTCGACTCAACTTGACTCAAAATCGACTCGCAGCTCAATTCGAACTCAACTCGATAATATAATATAATAATATATATAATAATGTCATTTGTTTATTCAAAATATATTTAAAATCATAAATAAATATTATTATTAACTATGTACTAAAGGAGGATGGTGGTGAGGGTGTTTTGTTTTTTGGTTTTTTTAATTAAATTTAGGTCATTCTTGTAATCAAACGATCTAGATTAAAGTTTGAGACAGAAATATTATTTGCCCCTGACTAAGATAATATATATCATAATTGCAAAAATCGGAATCGGAATCGGAATTAGTTTTTAAGGGAGCCAGTGGATCGGATTCTAAATCAGTCTAAGAATCAGTCCAGTTGAATCAGTCTAAATCGGTCATATACAATAATTTGACAACTCATAATATAAATATATAAAAATTAGGCATTGATGTTATTTTGATATTATTGCGTATATTAGATTTTATGATATTTTTTCATATTTTTTGGATTTTTTGAATTATTTGAAATTAGTTATTATTTTTAACTCGAGTCGGAGGCAAGTTAACTTTTAATTACGAGAATGCCACCGTGTATATTTCTTTTACGACTAAGGCTTTCCCATTAGCTTATATATAAGTCACCAATACCATTTACAACTAATGTGGGACAAACCCAATAACTCCTCTTCGCATATCGGGTGTGACCCGAAATCATCATTGTCTGACACACTCGATGATACACTCCTCCCTTAAATCAGATGGTACCAACCTGACAAACTCCTATTCAAATCATTAAGTGGAACCCACGAAAGAAAGAATGACAATCGGCGTAGGACCCATGAAAGAAATAATAATAATCAACGTAGGCAAACCTGACTCGAACTTCACTTCGAAACCACTTCTTGGGCCCTTTGGGCCCCTAACCAAGCTCTGGTATCACTTGTTGAGCCCTTTGAGCTCTTATCCAAGCTCCGAAACCACTGTTGGACCTTTCGGGCCTACAAAAAGGACTTTAAACAATCAAAAACTTATAATAGGTATCACGGGTTTTACTTAATCTAAAAACTAGTTCAAAGAATAAAGTTTTCCTATTGGCTTATATATTAGTCATTAATAACCTCTACAACTAATGTGGGACAAACTTAACAAAAGTGACTAGCTAGTGCAATCTCAATCTGAATTCAATTTAGCAACAGGCTAAAAAGTGTCAGTATAATCCAAGCTGTGTGTTTGACTATAACCCATATCCACAAGGCGTGCCGTGCCTTATACCTATCCAATGAACCATCTGTTTTAAGTTTATTAGTATATGCCCATCTACACCCAACTTTCTTTCCTTTAGGCAGGTCAACCAAGTTCCAATTGAGATTTGTTTGGAGAGCTACAATTTCGTCATGCATTGCCTGTCTTCATTTACTATCAGTCATAGCTTCTTTATGATCCTTAGGCAAACATGTAGAAGACGCATTATTTACAAGGACCAATGAAGTGTATGTAGCATACCTGGACTAGAGGAAGCTGGAGGAGATTGGCTAGGAGCAATGATCTGGTCCTCTTTATTTCTGCGTGCATACACAAGTGGAGGATCAGCAAACCTGTGAGAGGAAACAGTAGGTGTGGGAGCTTGAGATGTGGATGGTGGAGAATTGTGAGGAGCAGATATTTGTCTTCGAGAGTATACCTTAGGAGGATCAACAAACCTGGCACAAGAATGACTAGGAGGAGAGGAAGACCTAGGTAGATCCATGACTGACATCGGCAAGGGAAGAGGTGACTAAGAACCTGATGATGATGATGATTTGTTACAATAGCAGTGGTCATCTTCAAAGAAGGTAACGTCTACTATAACAAAGGTCTTCTTAAGTGAGGGATGATAGCATATATATCCCTTTCGATGTCTCGCATACCCAATAAAGATACATTTCAGTGATTTAGCTGAAGCTTATCCTGTCTCAGTGGGAGAATGTGAACAAAACACACATCCAAAGGTTCTCGGTTTAAGAGTGAACAGTGGTTTATTAGGAAACAAAAGCTGGAAGGGTATTTCATTGTTTAAAGTAGAACTAGGCATGCGGTTGATCAAGTTGCAAGCTGTTAAGAGTGCTTTAGGCCAATGAGTTTTAGGGACAGACATTTGAAGCATAAGGCTCCTAGTAACCTTGAGTAAATGCCTATGTTTGCGTTCGGCAATTCCATTTTGCTGTGGAGTATAGGCACATGAGGTCTCATGTATAATGTCTTGTGAATCAAAGTAATGTTCAAATGTATTGGAGGTAAGGTAAGTCTTTATCACAGCAGCCCACGAGAGGTAGTTCTTGGAGCCAGCCAGCTTTGCAGAGGTAATAGAGGTGCTGTTCAAAAATTCTGTAATAGAGATGGAGGCATCGAAAAATGTAATAACAGGTTTGTCCTTGAAGGCCATGAATATTGTTGGAGTAAACTAAAAGACTCAACAACAAGGGAAGTGGAAGATCCACAGGAAAGGTGGGAGTTTCTAGTGAACTCAACCATAGACAGAGAGGGCAAGGGATGGCATCAAGGATAGTGGGAGTCTTTGGCGACTCAACCACAGGCAAAATAGGCCAAAATAGAGACAAGGACCAAGGGAGTCTAACTGGATCAATGCTCTGATATCATGTTAGAAAGCATTTGATTCAAAGTGAGTTCACCGTGGCTTGTTCTCTTCTATTTATATCTGTAATTAGTTACAACAATATACACTATACAAGGAGGGTATCTTGAGAGTATTTCTGAACTTTTTAACTATACTCTACTAACAAACAAACCCATTACAAACATAATAACAAATTCAAACAGAACTTAAACAGACTAACAAAGCGTAACAAACCCTATCTGACACCAACAATACAATAAACATAACACAACTTTAATGATAATTAAAGAACACAACTATAAATACTTCTAAGAAAAGTACATGACAAAACCTTATGGTAAAGAGAAACCCACTAGGGACACAAAATCTTTGACAAGACACAGCAATTGGTAAGCTCTGCTCTCTTGCCACCATCATATATGGTTATGAACACCACCCCACAAGCCATGGGCACCTTCTTAAACACGGCAGCAAACAGGAGTGGATAAAAAAAAATTTTAGAAAGTGGGAGGGAAGGAAGGAGAACACCCAGTCGCTTCCCTCCTTCACAAGCTTTCCTTTCTGGATCAAAATCATGCTCTGATACCATGTTGAAAATATAAAATAATGATGATAGTAAGTGATCAATAGGTTTTTCTACGTATTTTATTTATAGATATTTGTAATTACAAAAGTTGATGCAACTCTCATTTAAATTACAAAACTAACAGCTCATATGCAGGAACTAATATGCCAATATATAGAAACTAACTTACAGCTTATTCTAAGAAATAAATTTCACTAAAGAAGCAGTCAACACGTGTCAAACGCATTAAACATGGATATATTACAACTTATTTCATTCAACGATATTTGTATATGATCCGTATTCGATTCGATTTGATTCAAATAATACCACATCTCTTTAAGTCATGTAATTTTTTAATATAAAGAATCAGAAATATTTTTGCATATTTTTAAATATATTTTTATAAAATATCACCTTTTTTGATTGGCCCCGTATCTCCGAATATATTTTCGAATATATAATATATTTGAATAGTTTGAACCCTTATTATATCTAAAGAAAATTTGATTCGATCCAAAAAAGGGTTGAATATAGATTGGAGTTAGTTTGAACGGGATATCCAAGCCCATCCTAGCCCTGCGTGTAGGCGCCAGGTCATGATGCCTGCACACAGAGCCAAGCGCTGGTGTCTACGCATTGACAGCGGCAGCGAATGTCATGGTTTGTGCCGTTTGGTGGCTACTCCTTGCCAACGTCCGTGATCCTTGCGGCGACCAACAATATTATCATGACCTTGATTATGGTAATGAGGAGTTTTGGTAGAGCTCAACCAATGAAGCATTTCAATGGCCTCCTTTTACAAAACAATATGGAAATCTTTTGCCAAAATGATAGGAAGGACAATTTTAACTTGAAATTCTTGAGTTTTCTAGGGCACACCATGGTCATGATTATCTGGATTGGATGACATCCATTGAGTTATCATTTTGATAACATCACCTTATTCCAACTAGGCTGAGGTGGCTCAGAGTTTATGTGACTGCTTTATAGCTTTCATGTTTAAAACAATGACACAGAAGCATATCCTTAAAAATGCAAAAACCTATTATATCATATGCCTTCTTGTTGCAACCTTCAAACAAAGGGATAGTGAAGTGAACCCGAATCCTTAATGTCATCAAATATTTTTCTATATATTCGTATATGCATCATGATTCCTGATGTAATTTTAGCTGAAAAATTTTAGCCTAGTCATCTTACATAACAAAGTTGATAATTACAAAATTTAGTTTACATTAAACTCAACAATATTGTTGTAGAAATCTCATGTCTGTAGGAAATTGAATACTGTGCTAGTGTTTCTCCCGATTTGTTCTATGTTAGTTCGCCCGTCTTGGCCATAACTTTTGTGTTAGTTTTCATTTGTAATTTTGTACTTCTTAAATGTCAAATTGATCAATATGCCAGCCTTGCTGTCATCAGGATTTAAGGTTCATAAAATATCCTTGCATGGGTGTAACATGTTTGAACCATAATATTTGCAGAACTTTATTCGTGGAAATCCAACACCTGTTCTATACATAAAGAATATTGCCAAAAATGTAGTTCATGAGGACTTCTACTTCATCCTTGGTAAGATCCCCAAGTTGTGCAACCTTGGAGATTTTCACTTTTTACTTTTAGTTGTCAGTCAGAATAAATTTCATAAATTATATGTTGCTGCATTTTCTGGTAAGTGTTTCAATTTTGTCCTTTTTAGTGTGCTTGCCATACCCTGATGTTTTGGGTGCATACAAGTAGTTTTTATGTCATTCTTCCTTTTGCTATTAGGGCCCGTATTTGGCAATATTGAACTAACTAAACACTCATTGGATATCAAGTTGATGCAGGTAAATTTTTTGTTTAGTTTTTTGAAAATAAATATGATCAGTTGTAAGACAGAATATTGGAAATGATCACTTCATAAGCGTGCAGATTGTCTCTAAATTTGGCTCTATCCATCAATTTCGTCTACCTGCAAGAAATTTAATGCTTTTATGGCATTCAATGCATTCAAACAATTGTTGATGGATGTGAACTCTGATTAATTTTACTGTTAATATGAGCGGTTATAATATGCTGATTTTTATTTTTGGTTGAGATCAATAGAATATACAACATTGTTCTCACATGAGTTTTGTGCCATTGTATTGAATGTGAGCACCGATCAACTCGGTGCCACTAATCCTTGTCTTGCTTAAATTATGGTCAGTGACAGCCTACAATACTTCAAAATATAAAATTTTTACTTCTGAGTGTTTGATTGAAGGAATAAGGGTTGGGAAGATAAATGACCATGGAACTCGCACCGAATGGTTTTTGTTGGGTTTATCCTACATCGGTCGTAGAGGTTATTCGTAACTTGTATATAGGCTAATGGGAAAACCTTATTTATTGAGTTAGCTTTTGGATTAAGAGAGGCTCGTGACACCTATTGCGAGTTTTTGTTGTTTAAAGTCCCTTTTGGAGACCCGAAGGGGCCAATAGTGGTTTTGAAGCTTGGGTGGGGCCCAAAGGGCCCAACAAGTAGTATCAGAGCATAGGTGAAAGCCTAACAATTTTTGCCATAGTCAGCATCAGGTGGAGAAAATTGCATGTCAACACCGACAAAAGAATTGAATTCAATAATGCTTGAGCATTGGAGTTCATAGATCTCAAATGATGGGGAATGTGGTGGGAGGAAAAAAGGTTGGGGAAGATTGCTGGCCTTATAGCCTGCGCTAAGGGGTTTCCACTGGAGTGGGTACCTGGAAAGAAATAGATCAGCAGAGATAAACACACAGCCGGCTTCTAACCGAGCACAAACAATAGAAATGGAATCACCCGAACTCAGTTTTGTTTTATCATGAGCCTAATTTGTCTACTTTTATGACAAAAGTACTTTTGGTGTCATGAGATTTACTCAAAAGTAAACTGCTAAATAAAAACCTATTCGCACTTGTAACTAATTGTCTTCATGCATCAAATAGTTATTTGAACTTTTCCTAAACAATGAAAGTGAAAATTAATGTGTGATAAAAAGGATCATCCTCATCACTGTTATTATCATATAAGACTTACACCAACCAGGCCGAGGTCAAGTGACATAGACTTTGTGTCACGGTTTTATTTAAATCAATGACATCAAACAATGTTGGAATAAATTCACTAGTTTCTGATACTACTCTCCAAAGAGGAATGATAAGATGAACCATGAAAGCTTAAGATAGTCATTATTGTATACTTCACTAAACAATTATGAATGCATCATGAGTGTTAGTAGTATAGAAAGTATAAGCATTGAAATTTGACAGAAGCTTGATAAATGAACAAGAATTGAAGGTGAAAAAGTGAAGGCTTATTTGTAAGTATTTATTCTACATATTTGGAATCAAAACTTATTTATCTTGTTGGTGAGATGAATATTGGATAGGCACAATGAGATAACTAACTCTTTAAAGTTTTAGTATTGAAATTCAACGGAAGTCATCTAAACAAACATAAACACTTGTATGAGGCAGATAAGTCAAGGTGAATCTGCAGGTACTCATCCCACATAACTTTGGCTGATGAAACTTGTACATACTATTGGCGAGGTGGATCAGTCGAGCCAAAATTGAACAAAATGGGTACAATCGTACAAATCAGAACCTATATCTGCCCAAAACTTTTCCCTTAATGAAGCAGCAGTATGAGGTCTGAACTGCAGGAGACAAATTCTTCTTGTGTTAGAAGTGTAGCCAAACACAAGAAGGAATAAACCCTAACAGGATTTAGGTTTGCACAAAACCGCAAGAGGATCTTTGAAAATAAGTGGTTTAACTGAAATTCAATTGATTCCCTTATTCCATGGTCAAAATATGTATTTATAGACCTTTGAAAACGCCTAAAGCAAGTAGTAAACTGAAAGGAAACATTCATACAAATGACTTCTAAATGTAACAGGAAAAGTAAATCTGCATTAGGAAAGTTATGATGACTCCCTAACTAAACATCATAATTTATATAATAAATCACAAGTCTGCCATAATTAAGAAATTTTTTTAGAAACTGCTGGAACTAGGACTTCAACTGAAATAGGGAACTTTTTCGAACAACTTCAAGTTTTAATGCAATTAGGAAATCTGAGTTTTCTTCTTGAATAATCCTTTAATTACTTCCGATGATTAAAGGTTTTTTTCTTCATTTTCAATGTTGACATCCTCTGCATCATATCACAGAAAAACATTGTGGCTCAGTATTCTCTCTTAGGTTGATCCAAAATCTATTCACGAGATGTTCAACCTGATTTGAATTATCTTACATGTTCGACCTGTTCTGAATAGCAAACATGTGCTAGATGATGTTTCACCTTCTCTCTTTTTATTTCTGTTACCAAGTATTGCTTATCTCTATTTTAATTTGATGCTCTTTGTTGTAATTTTAGGAAGGGCGAATGAAGGGACAAGCTTTTGTGACCCTTCCTTCCATAGATTTGGCTAACAAGGCCCTCCGTCATCTATAGGCTAATGTAGTAGATGAAAAATTGGGTTGTAAGTACTAAATAGTTAGTTATAGTTCTGAAATAATTGATGGATAATGTCAGATTGAACGACAGATATGATTGCATTTATTTCATCTCAATTTGGATCATGCCATTGGGTTGATTTAAACTTTGTATATTCGGAGATGTGAAGGGTCTTTGTGTAGTTGGATGAGCAATATTGATGCATTGTTTGGGTTTGAACTATGACGGGATGATATGAAGTTAAGAGAGTTGATAATGTATATATGGATGGTGGTAAGATGTGGTCTTTTGAAGCTAGTTTGTGCTTCTACAGCCTCCCACTTTTGTGTTACTGTGGTACAGCTGCTATAAAATACGTTAACATGTGTATTAGAAGTTATGGAAGGATAGAATTATATTTCAAAATTTTGTTAACTTTCAATGATATAATAAACTAAAATTTTACAAATTGTGATGAGGGTAAAAATCTTTTATTAAGATGAAATGAAAATCATGCATATCTGGATATGTGTTTTATCAAATTTGTAACAATATTTGTCTAGTAATGTCAAGAATGTCAACTATCATCATGGCCAAGTGTGATCCACCGATAATCACATCATATCTTCTCAATTTTGTGTAAATAGATCTCCGCTCGAACAGAATCATCTGATAACATTTGTAATGCTTTTATACCATCTTCTTACCTTAATGGTGTCTTTGACATGGTACCTATCTGGGGCCTGATCTGTATCTTGATAATGTTTTGTTTGCAGAATCTAGTGAATGGTTATGTTTATAAGGGAAAACTGATGAATATTCAATTTGGCCGAAACTCGGTTGCTGTTATGAAAGTGAACTGACTGGTTTTGACAAGTGAAGCGAACATTTATCATGCGGCTGCTTCTGTGTTCGCTTGCAAAAGAGTTTGCTTACAAAACAATTTGTGCTTTTGGTTCAGTAGGAATGACTGATAAATGGAGCTCTACGAATGAAACGTAATGGCAGAAGACTAACCTAACCAAGTATCCAGATATTGAATACGAACAGTATGCAGCCACTCTTTGGATTTATCACATTCCTTTGTCTCCGAATGATATCGTTTTGGGACAGGGTTTGTAAAGTGGGAATACAAAATAGGTAAAATGTACAGTAGATGGATGGAATTCATTAAATACACCTTAAATATATAGAAGTATTGGCATGCCTATGTGATAGATAATTGTATTAAAAATGACCTTCTTGTTATCTGTATTGCTGTGATGTGATACATTTATTAGGGTATGTTTGGTTGTCGTAAAATTATGGGAAAGAAATGTAAAATTGATTCGATTCTTCTAGAATTTAGAACAAGAAACTGGAAACTTGGAGAATAAGAGTGGATAAGAGTGAGGATGATGAATTACGGGAAGAAAAGGATTTAAAAGAAGAAGAAAGAGGAGAGATCCACCGAAGAGAATTTAGAAGAATGGGAAGAAGCTATAAGGACATGAAGTTGACAGTAGAGGAAAAAGAGAGGTGGAGAAAGAACAGGGCAAGGAGGTAGGTTAGGTTCATATTTTCGTTCATACCCCAATTTGTCCACCACTATTGGCTTATATGGCCTTGGTTGCAATGAAATTTAAAATTCATTGATTCAAATCGAAAAATACATATTTTGTTGTCTTGAATGTAAACTTAAAAAGCTAACTAACTCTGTAAATTTGAAAACTTAACCCACTGTTAACTACCAAATTACCACGATTGTATAAAAAATCTAGAGATCAGTAATTTCCATAATTTCCTTATGTTTGGTTGTCTAGAAGCTTAATAATTTATTTTTTATTTTCAGTCAAAGTAAATCTATGGAAAAATTTTCCAAAGTAACATTTTTTATGAAAAATAAAGAAATTGAGGGGAATTTGTAGAAACACACCAGGGAAGAAATATTTTATTTTTATATTATTTTTTTATTATCTAAACATGTGAAGAAATCTATAAGATTTTCATGTTATTTCATTTCATTACATTTCTATTTATTATATATTTTTTTATTTACACTATTTTTATACTAAACAAAGGAACCCTAAGGGATTGTTTGGCGGGCATAAAATTAGTGTAAATGAAAAAAATTCATATAAAGTTGAAATGCAATGAGATGAAATGATATAAACAAATTTTAAAAATTTCTTATATATGTTCGAATAGTAGAAAAATAAGATGAAAATAAAATATTCTTTACATGTGTACAACATGTGCCTTCTAAAATTTCTCTCAATTTTTTTTTATTTTTCACAATAAAGTATTACTTTATAAGAGTTTTACATATATTTATTTTGATTGAAATTAATTTTTTTAAACTAAATTTTAAGATATCTAAACAGAAGAAAAATTTTTATTTCAAAATTTTACATTTCTTTTTTCTACAAGATAACCAAACGTACCTTTAATAATCTTTGCAGTTGGGGTGTGATATTTCATAGATGCTTGCTTGTATGAGCATCTCATCAAATGATTTATAGTCTCACTCTCACTAAGCAGATATTTTAATAGGCTAACTTCAAGTTATGTACATTTTAGAGATAATTACTCAATAGAGGAATCGAATTTCACATATTATGTACGTGGGGGACGAATTTCAAAGTTTGTCTATAGGAGGGAGAGAGAAAATAGATTTTATCGTATTGGATACATTCCCCTACCCCCACCCCCACCCCCATTTAATTTTTAAAAGGGAGAGCCCCTGATCCACCGCGAATAAGGGTGTTGAGTAAGTGAGTTGAGTCGAGTTCAAACATTTTTGAGTTGAGTCAAGTGTACTCAAATATGGGAAAATTCAAATATTATTTATATATTTATATATTTTCTATATAACATGAGATAAATTAATTATTAAAGTCTAAATAGTTCAATTGTATATTAAAGAGTTCAATTATATATCAAATAGTTTATTTAGGAACAAACTTTTTACATTATCATAAAACCATTATCATAGTGTAATTGTATTTGTTATTTTTTATCATTTATAAAAATAACTATATAAAAAATATAATTTATTATATCAAATATCAAACTTTGAATCAAATCGAATAGAATAAAAATATGCTCGTCACTTACTCAAACAAATTGAGCCGAATATTGAGCAAACACAATCTCTATTGAAACCTTGGATTAAAGATGTTCGCGCCCCCTACTCCCAAACCTAAAATATTTAAAATTTCACCCCAAGTTTAAATGTCTCACTCTTCGAATATTTAATATTTGAATTTATTCGAGTAGTATTGAACTCTAGAGAGTCGTTCAAACTTACTCGGGTGTGGCTGGAGATAAAATTCGCCCCATCCGAGATTTTCATTTTTTTAAAACCATATCCCTCCTGCTGTCATCTACCGCTCTCCTTCCCGACTCCGGTCTCGACGGCCGCCGCCGCTTCTAACGAAAGGAAGCAGGTGCAAGCTCGCTTGTAGAAGCTAAACAAACAAATAGTTGCCGCTTCTTCCCACCCTCAAATTGTTTATCATCGTTCCCAAACATGCTATTGCCATTGTCAAAAATGATATCATTTTTGTCAGCTCGAATATTCCCGGTTTCAAACCATAACCAAAGACGCTCTCACGAACACTGTCTATTATTATTATTATTATTATTATTATTATTATTATTATTATTATTATTATTATTATTATTATTTGTTTTTGTTAACATTGTCCATTCACGAATGTTGCTTGGATTTGGATAGGATGCAGGTAACAATGAGTTCAGCTGTCGCCGTTGTAACAAGGCCAGGTTGTGCGTTGTCGCTGGTCCGTAGTATTGGAGGTTTGTCCACCACTGTGTGTCAAGCTAGGGCAATCTCGGTTGGCAGGGTCGAGGGTGGGCTTGTCTGCCGCTGCCTTTCCGGCGGGATTAGCCCGGCCGTTGTCCAGTCACCCAGAAGCCCCGACCTTGTTGAATTGGAATACAAAGAACTTGGTCTTAGCGAGATTGATGGTGAGGTGGGCGGATTCAATGGCCAGTGACATTGATTTCTCAATTTTTTTAGTGTTTTGTGCCTAATTTTGCCATCTGATTGCTTCATAAACCGTGACGGAATGGCGTTTTTTGGGGATCCAGGTGGGCCACGTCCGAATTCGGCAGCATGTGAATCCTCTTAGTTCATCTTTCACGGTGATTATTATCCCGCACATTTATGTAATTATATATATCAGGATCTGCTGGTGTTTATTTTTTCGTTGCTTATACCAATTATTGTGTGGCGCGATTTGTATTGACATGCCATTTGCATTCGTAATCGTAAATGGCAGATGCCTGCAGAGGTGCCCGACTGGGATGATATATTTGCTGATCCAACTCTGCCGTTAATGGTGGACATCGGGTGCGGTGAGAGGTTTAGTCTCTAATTATGCTGTTTCTCTTTCAATGTTGATGCTGCTATTAATATTTATTTGGTGCAAAATTTAGGGGTTCCTCTTTTTAGGTTTTATATATTGCTTTATGAGAACAAAATTTCGTTGTTAATTGGGAATTAGATTCCTATCTTTCCGTGATAAGTTACTGCTGAACTTGCGCTTTTACTTGTTGTCTTTAGGGAGCGGTAGATTACTTATGTGGCTCGCAAAGCACTCTCCTTGTGCGAGGAACTATTTGGGATTAGAAATACGACAAAGGGTATGGGGAATGTTTTTGGTTTTTCCATTTCTGTTTTCTTGAACTGTTGCTGAGAAATTACCTATTCATATCCTAAATTCATTTCTTCTAAAATATAATCTTGTGTGTGAACCTATCTATCACTGTAGTTGGTTAAACGTGCAGACTGCTGGGTCAAAGGACTAAACCTTAAAAACATGTAAGAAGTATGTTTTCGAGCCCAATAATACAACTTCAATTGAAGTGTTTTTGAGTATCTTGTGTGTCTTTCTACTGCAGATACTTCATTTTCACTAATGCTGCTGTGTCCTTTGAAAGACTGGTCTCATCCTATCCTGGCCCACTTGCCCTTGTTTCAATATTGGTGAGTGTGTACATGTTAATCTTATCTATGGTGTATAGTTACCACTTACTATTTTTATGGTCAATTGGAGATATAATGTGTTCAACCAACACACATGATATGAACGGAGGGGAAGTGCTATTGGCATAATGATGAGTTTGCTGATAACATCAGCTTTCATTTCTCCATCACTTTAGAAGTATTCTTACTGTAAGACTCGTGCACATTTTTTGTCAAGAAGAAATCTGTTGTAAGGTTTTCCAAGATTGTTGGTTGTAAGATTCAATTAGCTAATATAATAGCATCCATTGATACCCAAATACTCAAAATTACAATTATATTCTCAGATGGGAGCTGTCATGTCATTTCCTGGCTGTGCTTTGATACAGGATATACCAGAACGTCACAAAATAAACCCTGAATGACTACTAAATATACCGTAGCATAAACCAAAAAAAGAGATGAAACGAGACAGCACCTAATGAAAGAAAAGGCGTACTAATTTTTATCAGCAATAATGTGGAAGAGGAGAGCATGATTTGATTCAAATCTTATTGTAATTGGTATCATACTAATAGAAGGAAAAAACAATGGTTGGGATAGCTGTAAGCAGGAACTTGTCTAGGATTAATCAAACTTAAGCAGAAAATAAGAATAAAAAAAGCAATTTCAAGCTCAAATTATAAGACCATAATCAAGGTGATTAAGGAAGCATTAAGAAGAAATTTACTATCAGCAAATTGATCTGACTTAGAACCAAACTTTAGCAGGTTTCAATCATCAAATCACTCTCAAACAGATATAAGTTCCAGCAGTTTGAAGCCAAATGATTTCCCCACAATTGCTGCGAGTTGTGGGAGAAAAAATTGCAATTAGTGAGGTAAAATTTCATTAAAATCCCTGAAGGGAAACCAGGATGGTAAGTTCCTAGTCCTCAATGAAGAGGAAGGCAAAAGATACAAATTCATGACAGCCAAAAACAAAAAGTAAAGTGTCAATGATTTATCCAAAGATTGAAAGATGGTTAAAGCCAAGCATTTCATGACGTGTGCTCTTTCCCATGATCAAACCCATCAAAAGAGTGCCAGGAAATTACTACGGCTTTTGAATGTGAACAGATGAGTAGATGACGAGCCAATGGGATCACTAACATTTGAGAGCATAAGGATTTTCTTTATAAAAACACGGCAATAATTAAAGACTAAAAGAGGAGGCGTGTCAAATCCAAGGATTTTGGCACTGGTTCAATCCTCAAAATTTCTATGTTTTATTCATAACGTAGGCAGAAAAATTTCAAACAGGATGACATCTAACAGGCCAAAGGCAAGGTATAAAAAGATAAACATGACATAAATATAACGGATAAACGAGATTTCTAACAAATAAAATAATGTATGAAGTGAGTGATCGATAAATATAACTCACAAAAAGAGAAGCTGTATATTTTAGGTTGTTCAGGTAACAGGAGCAACCACGACAATCTTACACCATGAGGCTTACTACTGAATTTTTACCTTTTGTTGATGAGTTTCAAATCAAAATCATGAATGGAGTTATCATCCTGCACTCTGTAATTGTCTGAGCTGATTACATTTTGAATGTGTTCTTGCAGTGCCCTGATCCTCATTTTAAGAAAAACATCACAAAAGAAGAGTGGTTCAAAAGCCATTGATAGACTCCATTTTGAAGTATTTGTGTCCAGGGGGACAAGTAGGCATAGTGCTTTATAATTTCTATTTTTTGTTTTACAATCTCTTGTTTGCTTGAAACTCTAATTTTTTCTACAGTTTTTTTTGCTAATTTTCTACATTTTCATTTAACGGTGAGTGACTGGTGTACTCCTCATACAAGATTATAACTTGCAGGCCATAAGTAGGTAAATTAGATAGATACGGCACAAAGCTTTTTGTTTAAGAAAAACTTTTTATTAACATTGAATCAATAGGAAAAATTATAAATTAGGAAACTTCTAATATAGCTAGAAAAGTTAAAGAACTCCACAGTGACTCACGACTAGGCAAAGTATGATGTGGCTGAGTATGAGTAGAACTTGAAAGATAGTATGATTTACATTATTGATTCTTATAATTATACAGCGTCAATTAATCAATTTGACTGAGCTGAAATTAGTTTTGCTTCATAGGTAATTATGGAGGAGGATTAACTCTAAAAAATGACGAATATTGTAAGGAGATTAAAATAGACAAAATTGGAGAAAACCCAGCCGAATCAAAGAGAAAGAAGAACAAGATAACTAAAAGCAAGAACTTTATTCCATCATGAAAAAACCCTGATAGAGTGTTTGGGTTCCCCAATATCTATAAGCAAAAATCAAAATAATCTTGACTGGAGCAACTTTTTGATTACCTTGAAATTAATTTAAAAGGTTCAATTAAAATCCTCATAAAAAGTAAATTTCCTACATAAGGCTTAAAAAACATTAAGACCATTTAAAGACTTAAGATTCATTTATTAAGTTCACCTTTTTTAATGAGATGTTTGGTTGTGTTGTTTGAGCCTTTTTGTTGAATAAATATAAAATTATAAAAATAACGGAGAAAAATATTAATTGGTAGAGACACTCTTCACAAAATATCACAAAATGTTACAATATAAAAAAAGGTGTTAAACCTCTTTTTTCTTTGTTTTTTAAACGCTTGAACAAAACTCCCCAGATGATTGTAACTTATCAAAGGTTCCTTTATAAACTCTGTCACTTTATATAATTGTAGTTAAAATGACAAACAAACAAAGCTCCCTAGATAATTGTAAATTATCAAACATTCCTTTATAAACTCTCACTTTTTATTATTGTAACAAAAATGACAAAATTTTCTTGAGATTTTATGTAAAACTTTTTATAACAAACGCTGGATAACAAATTCAACCTGAAATTTTGGAGCAACGAGAAGTAGATGAATTGGTTGTGTATCATCAAGGCAACCTATCTTGAAGTGAGGTTATACGCCAAACGAAAGTATTTTGCACTTTAAATTTTCGTGTAACATACAACCATAATCATTCCAATAATAACAAATCTAAGCATTCAAAATGAGTTGTTGGATGGAAACCTTTGAGCTATTTAAAGACTGCTTGAAGTCCAATGGATGGTGATATTCAAATAATTCCTTAAAGATTGTACTGACCTTGGTAGATAGAGATCCTGCAATTGACATATTTTTGTATAAGTACAAGACCTCCAAAGATGAAATATCTTCATATTCAACTTTTCAAAGGATTAAATAACACTCCTAGTAAGTGTCATTTGTTAAGATAAGATCTTGGAAAACCTTGAGGAAGAGAGAATTGATGCTTGATGATAATATTTCTATACTATATGCTTGTTGATCTTGACGTTTACGTTCTTCTAAATAATTATCCCGTGTATTTTAGAGTTGCTTGCATCATACAGAATCAATATTGTAGAAAAAATTCCCAGTTTTTCATTTTTTTCATAATTTTCTTTTCTTTTCTCTTTCTTTTTATGATTTTCATGATACTTCCTTCGTTTTTTTGAAAAATCAAAATTTCAAGTAATTAACCCCGATCCAAATTTGTCTGAACTGAACCTAGAAATAATCTTTAAACCATTGTTGGAAAAGGTTGAACCAATATGGAGCTTAAAATTGAACAAGAGAAATTAGAAGTTTGGATCAGACAAAAATAAAAGTTGAACCAAACTGAAGTACCAATCAAACAGATTGCCTTCGTCATGATGATCTGTCCAGATATGTCTTATCCATGAGGGGAAATGATACGTATGTGATAGCTGCTGGTTCTGCGCGATGGCTCTGGCTTAAACAATTCAAGGGTGACTGCTGGAAGATATGGTTGCAGGTGGTTGGTAGCAGAGGGTGGTTCTGGGCAATGAATGGAGGCAAGCAGTTGTGCTGCCATGTAATACACCGGCAACTGGTTGGAGGAAGCGTGATAGTGGCGCAGTGGTTGATCCAGCAATTGGTGATAGGGGAGGCTGTGTTGACTGTGGACTGCAGCTGCTAGTGGGACACAAGCAGTTAGTGGTTTGCTGGTGTTGGTGGAAGACTGATAATAGAAACAAAAAAAGAAGAAATCTTTTGTCTCTGATAAACTACTTTGATGGTGACTTATATCTGGGATTAATAACCAATAATCAAGTGAATGATTACTGGTTGAAATTGGAAAAAATTCTGTCAAATCAAAGAGAGAAGGATAAGACAGCCAAAAGCAGTAGCTTTATTCCAACTTAAAGAAACGTAATACAATGTTTGGGTTTAGCATGTTTTTATGTAAAACCAAAAAAGGCTAAAGTAAAAAACTTTTTGGTTACCTTGAAATTAATCACGAAAATACAAATTTTTGGCTAATCAAAACTTTGAGTAGGAAATGTCATAATTGTTAGAGCTGTTCTTAATAAGACATGAAAATTGAACATTTTTTACACCTTTTAGTGAAAAAAATGACCACCAAATTGCTGTGAACTGTTAGGATCTTCATTCTCATCACGAGCCAATTTTTGTGTGCAGATCTTTGTGCAGTCTGATGTTCTTGACGTCGCTATCGACATAAGGAATCAGTTTGATGCATTAACTGATGTTTTCCAACACGCTGATGTTGTTGACAATTTAATGAAATGTGATCCCCAGGGTTGGCTCTTGGAAAATCCCTTTGGGAAACGAACAGAAAGGGAGATACATGCTGAACTCGAAGGAGCAAAAATATACAGAAGAATGTATCACAAACGTCTAGACTAAGTACCGCGCGCAGAGTCCTTAATCTCTAGAGACTTTTGCACGTGGAGCTATAAATTGAAGTTTTAAGCCCAGGCAAAGGAAGTTGGTCGACACATTTTCGGTATCAGGTGTAAAGAAGAAGAAAAAGCCGACGACCGAAGTTTGTATGCTTCCTCTTTTCTGCATAATATTGTATGTTCTCCGGTGGAAACTAGATGCTCAAACCATCCCACGGATTGGTCATGTTTGATGCTCCACGTTACTATCCCACATCATTGGCAGACCGAAGCACCAGCTTTGCTCTTTTTTTTCGTTTTTCCAACGCCTGCTACCTCCTTTACATTCGTATATATGAGAAATATGGAACCAAATTGTTAATAAAGTTATAGAACCCCACATATATCTCTTCAATGTTACTTTCCATTTCTTAAATTTTCTGATTCTTCGGGCATATCCCTCGTGGATCGAGTTGACTGGAAAATGACAAAGTCGAATGATTCTGTGTTTCCATTGCCCCGTAAACCTTCCCAACCATCACCATATATATATATATGTGCATAGATGCCACAGTTTAGGACATTGCTTATTTGAGTATCCAGTACAATGCAAGTCTTCTCGTCCATCCCAAAACAAGTGGTTGCTCTATAGCTTCTTCTTCACAGCCAACACTTGAGCATTGGAACAAGCACCGGCATCTTCCACTTTGTGTACAACAATATGTCTGAGATCAGAAAAGGGGCCTCTGGGGAGTGCAGGTGACCATCTTTTTTGATTTTCAGAAGTATCTTCCCAGTTTGTGTTGTCAAATCAAGAGGTGCAATCTTGTGAAGGATGCCTTAAAATACAGAATTTGGGATGAGGGTGCATGAAAATTGACAGCGAATTGCAAATCTGGCAAAGCTTCTTTCAACTTTGGATACTTTGGATGGGCCATGAGAATAGCTGCACTAAATGTAAGCCTTTTGTTTTCTAATTAAAAGGTGAAAGATCATTAGCTAGCATTGGTTTATGAATTATGGTCTGAGGCCGAATATAAGCCTCTAATCGGTTTTCTTATTTTAAATGAAAAAGATTTGCTAGCTTTTTGGTTCTAATCTAACTATCTACAAATTTTTTTACAAAATACAACCTGAATATATTACTAAGTGATCCATGTCCAAGGAAAAGATATGGTATCTCAGTTCACATTGTTTCTTACCTTGCACGATTCTCTCTCTCTTTTCTTTTTTCTTATATGCGATTAATAGAAAATCCATGAAACAAAAACCATTTCTTCTGAGGTTGATGGGTTTTGTTATGGGTCCCCTTGGAAACCATATTAAATAGCAGTTTCTGCAGACATTGGCGAAGACACGATCGAGCAGTTGAGTAGAAGCTTATTCTGTCCTTGATCATTTGAAGTGCGAAAAATTTCTCAGAACGATCAAATTAGACATATATACAAGGTTCTGATATGATCATGAGCTGCACTAGACGATCGTCTTCGCCATCGATTCTTATAACTATATTCTTCCTTTTGGTCACCATGGAGTGTTGTTGGTACGTTGTTGAAGCTCGAAAAGTTCAGGGACTGGTAGATGCAAATTATAAGGGTGCAAGCATGAGAAGCAAGGTGGTGAACGAACGTCGACATGACTTCCCATACAAGGCGAGCAAGACGCACGAGGTGGAGGCTTTCCGACCAGCCTCGCCGCTCCGAGTCCGACGATACATGCAGGGCAGGTACGAGGTGAAGGCTTTCCGACCAACGTCGCCAGGTAATAGCCCCGGCGTTGGTCATGATAATCCTCCGGGCTCACACAAGTGATGATGAAGAGGCAACATGTACATGTACCTAAAGCTTTGCGTACTTGGCTACCTATATATCTATATTAATCAGTATATGTGATTTGGTGTGGGAATCAAGTTTGTGAAATCATAGAGCTTGCATGCACGACTATGGATGGGAGGGGAAGAAAGTCTTAACCGATTGTGGTGGCGTCGTTTCTGGAAGTTTTTTTCTTGTGTGTTGAGTTTCACCGGTTTGTTCATCATGCATGCAGTCTTAGAAACAGTGCGGGTTTAGAGTACTCCAAGCTTCTGATGTATTTTGCCCTATCTATTTATCTCATGAAAGTAAATAATATTTATTTCCATATTATTACTCCTTGAGCTGTAGGATGAATAAAGTGGTGGAAAAAATTAGTATCAACAATTGCTGATACTCCTATGTAAGCTAAAATTAATATGAACCCTTGGCTTGTAGTGATTGTTGGATGATGATGGCAATATATATGTCTAGTTTAAAAATATATTCATATTATGATGTAGATGAATGGCCGCGTATACATGCTGCGAATATTTTTATATCAATCAACAACTTATACTAAGCAATTTCTAAATTTGCATGTCATTAGTTGAAGGAAAAAAATTGTGTCACCTGATAAATTTAATATGAGCCTTAATATTAGATTATAAGAACGACAAAAATATGAAAGGAATTTTGTCTAATTTTAAAAATATAATCATGTTATCTAAATAAATGCCTAGTAGATTCACATATGTTAATACTTATTTGAGTACCACCGGTTCCCCCACAAAAAACCCCAACTTCTACCCGGCATGTTGCCATGTTATTTATTTTTACTAGTCAATGCCTTCTACTATCCGGTCTAGAAATGTTCGAAATGTTCGTCTTCCACCTCAAATTACGATGTCCCTGACTAGTTCCTGCCGCCTTTTCTTCCACCTCAAATGGCCTCCACTACCATCGGCCGTTTCTAGATGGATCTTCGAGCTGGAAACCACCGATTGACGGCCCTTGCCCAGCAGCTCCGCCTCTACGGGACCTCCATCTCCCTCCCCCTTTCCGCTCTTCCAACTCTGACGAGGAGAGGTCTGCGTCTTCCTCATCTAGCGTCAATTGTGTTCCGGCGGCCACCCTGTTTTGAAGAATAAAAGCCTCATTTTAAAGTTCCTATTTCATATGCCCGCAATAGTTTGTAATCAATGTTGGGCTCTTCATGCCCCTAAAATGCACTTGGGACAGGTTTCATAAGTTCTCTTAATCTAAGTTCCCATAAATCTATCGGCAAACAGTTAAATAGATAATAAGGTACTTAAGAGGTATATTTAAAATGTATTATATTTTGGAAATGATAAACCTTTGTTAGTTGGCTACACAAATATAGACATGACATAAAATAAGAAGGTCAACATCTTGGTCGGTTGTTTATTTTACTAATGAGGCTGTATTTTGGCAGTATATGTTACAAAAGTGCATTGCATTATCCACAACTGAAGCTGAACTTATTGCAAGTACAGAAGCTTGCAAGGAGATGTTATGGACGAAGAGATTTTTGAATAAAATTAGTGTTAAACATGAGAGATATATTATCCACTGTGATAGTCAGGGTGCAATTCACGTGAGTAAGCATTCAAGTTTTCATTCAAGGAGCAAACACATTGTTGTGAGGTATCACTGGGTAAGAGATGTGTTAAAAAGTAAATCTTTTGAGCTCACAAAAATTTATATCAAAAAGAATATTTCTGACATGATGACTAAAGTTGTGTCAAAGGAGAAACATGTTTATTGCAAAAAGTGGAGCAGACATGGATGGAGCTTCCCATGCCAGCTAGAAGTATTTCATGGAGTCGAGAAGGGGAGGTTTGTTGAGTTGTTTCTCCCCTATAAATACATGAAAAGGCAACCCTATTTTGCGCAAAAACCAAACTTCTTTTTAGAAAATGCGTTTTGAGTTGAAAGAGAGATAAAAAGCAATGACACACACTTTTCTTCTTTGGTGTGGAGGAAAAGAGTGACAAGGGAGAAGGGGAAAATTGTGTGGATTGAAGAAAGTTGAAGATCTTATTGAGATTTGGTTACGATCATTAATGGTAGTTTCACTAAGTTCTTAATCAGTGACATCTTTCTTTTATTCTCTTTATTTGTGATTAATACCAATTGTGTAAAAATTGCAATAAATTGATATTAGGGGAGTTTGTTCTCTAGTGGATATTTTCTATATCAAGTTGTGATATAGTGAATTTGATCTGGCCATATGCCCAGTGTCTTTCCCCCAAATTTGGAGTTTTTTATGTAAAATTAGTGTTATCTATTTTGGTTGGTATTTCTTTTTAGATAAAATTGGTGTGCCTATTTTGATTGGTATTTCTCATCAATTATGTGTTGCAATGAGGATTTAGGTGTTTCGTTTATCACAACAATCACAACTATAAATTAATTAAATGATTGTTTGCTATGTTAGATTGAATCTTAGTTTCCTACAAATAAAACATCTCAAATTTGAGAAAAAAAGGAAATTTGCCATGTCCCTATTGTAACAATGTCCTTTGTTTGTGATGGATATGATAGTCAAGACCAACATAATTTTCAATTTGGTATATTGGAGCCCCATTTAGATATTATTTTGTGGTTTTTTTAGTTACTCTCAGGAAAACACTAGCCTCACATTAGGGTTTTCTTGCCTCTTGGTTTAACCAGTTCGGGCCTCACGTTAGGGTTTTCTTGCCTCTTGGTTTAACCAGTTCGGGCCAGTTTTGAGTTGTTTCGAGTTGGATAGCTTCACTTATGTTACAATAGGGCATGGGTTATCACCTTATTGTAAAACCCACAATTCGAGTTAGGGTTTTATATTTAGAGTCGGTCGGGTCGACCATTATTTTTTGAGTTGAGTCAGTTTCAGGACACGTGTACCGAGCCGATGCCAATCGCGTGTATGAGCTATGAGGGTCATGCGTACCCAAGTATATGATGATAACGTCATGAACACAACAGAACAGAATGAGTTATCAGATATATGAGAGTATGCCAGTCATTTTTTTATTATTTTTATATATAATGGATTGTAGAATTAGTTTTAGGCCGTTTATTGCGTTAGGATGCGTTACGGGCATTTCGGGTGGGTTGATAGTCCTAGAGCATATCATTACGATGTTTGGTATTTGTTTGATTTTACGGGATTTTTCCCAATTTTTATGAATTTTTTAGGATTTAATACGACTTAGTTATTATACTTGACTCGAGCCGGAGACGAGTCAAGTAATATTTACGAGTTTGCCACCACACACACCCCGCGACCTTTTCTCCCCACGCCCAAACCCTCGTGCCGCGCCGCCCCCGTTCGCGCGCCACCGCCGCCGCTGTCGGCGCCGCCCGGCCGTCGACCGACGCCGCCCAGCTCGGCGACGGCGTTGCCGTGCTGCCCCGACCAGGTCCGGCCTCCGTCGGACCGCCGCGACGCGAGGAAGCCACGCCGCGACGCCGCGCTGCGTTGCGTCGCGTCACCGATTCCGCCGCCGGCGACCAGTCGCCGCCGCGATCGGTCACTCGCCTCAGCACCCTCAGCCTTCCAGCGACCTTCCCCGACCGGAACGGAGGGCATCGCCGCCCTGGCCGGCCGGATTTAGCGACCCAACGCCGCCGCTCTGTTTTAGCCGTTTTCCGGCGAGCCGCCACCTCCGTTGGCCGCGTCGACCTCGTAGATGAGTCGGGCTCGCCGAGCCGGTTCCGAGGGTACCCAACACGACCCCTTTCCGACTAGTAGACGCCGCCGGCGATTGTCGCCGGAAAACCACCGGAAGCCGCCGGAAAACCGCCAGTAGCTGCCGGAAAACCGCCGAAAATCGAATTTCTGGAATTCGCTGGAATTCACCGGATCTTCCGCGGAGCTCACCCAGTTGGAGCTCGATCGAACGTCGGACGCCGAGGAGCGCCGAATTCGAGCTCCGAGACGCGCGACGGAACCCTAGCCGTCGCCGATTGCCGACGACGTGAGGTATAATTACCTCCGATTTGATTATTTAAAATTGAATATGATTGTTAGCATAGCATGCTAGAATTAACTAGTTGTCATGATGAATGTTAGCACAGTATGCTAGATTTGATTAACCGTCATGAGTAATGCCTAATTATGAGTGAAGGGATGATTGTATGATTTGAGTGATTGCGAATAAATAGTAAGTGATCTAATGAGAGCATGATAAGTTATTACGACATAACTTAGAAAAACACGATAAGATTGGTATGAATAGGAGTTAGAATTTCTTTCATACTTATTGTTATATAATTGTTGATTGTTGTGGTAGATGTTGTATTGTGAGCGTGTTTAATCATAACGAGTTTGATCCATCATTTAGTTAGCGGGCGTTAGTATCTAGTTTTGATGTGTAGGTACGGAGTAGGAGCTCGCCGCCTAGGCGCGATGACACGCTTGGAGCTTCTACCAGGTCCGTTTAGGACTCGTCTCTGATTTACTCTTTCTATTGTATGTTTAATTTATTGTCTGCAGGACGGGTTAAGTGGTGTTTTATCGGATCCCACTTAACTCGGGCCATTTAACCGAACATTTTCCGGATTAATAACCCCTCGAGGATGAGATCCCTCGAGGATGATTTCGAAACCAAGATCCACCACAAGTTGCCTTCGGGCCTATTATATAAATCCCTACCCAGCCCTATATATATAGTAGTTTTCGCGTTTTCAGTGAGACGAGAGATGGAGAAATCGACTGCACGTACCATGCAGAGGATGCCGTGACAGTCAAAGCGGGCTCTGGATTAGTGCCAGCGGACTGTTCCATTCCCGAGGGATCCTGACAACTCCGCGTTTGAGTTCCTCACACCCGGAGAACGTGGAGGTTTACGGGTACTGTTTAGTACAGCGCATGTCCGGACTTGTGGTTCAAAGGGTACTAAAGGCGACTGCCTGAGAGTACTCGGCCTTCGTGCTCAAGGCCAGGAGAAATATGGAGGTAAGGAGAGGGCTTAGGATAAAGTTTCACGAGAAGTACTGAAAAAGAAGTGCTGAGAGTAGCACAGTACCAGCAGCAGTAAGTTCGGGATGCTACCGGGTCTGCAGCCCAGTGGCTCCTCAGTAGTGCCCTTCAGAGTGTTCACGTGGAGTATACGTTGTTTTCTTTCATATGAGAGTTTGCTCTCATAGCCAGTTTGTTATAGATATTTTCTTTTCGGACCAGTAACGCTTGTTACTGACGTTTTTCTTATATATATGTAGGTGATAAGCACGAGATGGATGTGCCGGCCGGGACGGAGGAGCAATAAGGTCTTCTGCACACACACATTGGGTGATTGAATGTTTCATGTTTTGTTTATGATGTTATTTAATAAACATGCTATGATTAAATGTTTGAGGCATGATAATGATACGAAATGAAATGATCACAGTAGCGCAGCAAAAGTATGATGGGTTAGGACCCAAGTTCCAGAATGAGCTTATAGTATATCAGATTGTGTGTAATGAAATTGTCGATATATGCTTATATACCTGTATATATTATTTTGACAGGGTGGACCCTAATTGCACTTTTAGTGGAGACCCTGTCTGTTTTATTTCAGAATTTTGATCGTAACTGTATTGGTGTGTATTTTGAATTGCTTGTCATTCATGTAGTACCATGTTAGGATTTTGCGTATTTATTCATTCATGATGGATCGTATCTTCATCTTAAGACGCCGAGATTGGATCCACATGAGTTAGGTTCGGGTTAGCCGACCTAACCGGGGCCTGTAACATGCCGGTTCGGTTCACGAGCGTGAACCGGATTTGGGGTGTTACACTTATACTATGAGGTATTCAAGTTTTAGATACGTTTTAGGCCTAAATCTAGGGTGTTGTAACATTTAGTATCTATGTGGACTTTTGAGGTGTATCTCTTTTGCATGCAATTTGGAGATTTCGAGCTACCAAATTACCCCTAATTGGCCCTAGTTTGGTTTGAGTTTCAAATTTTCACCCAATTGAGTTGGGGTTTTAAGGCCATTTACCTTCCTTACCGTGATTTTTGTTTATTGAGTCTCATTTGGCTTCGAGTTAGTATCAACTTTTATCGACATCCAAGCTTTTCACACACACACACACACACACACACACACACACACTATATATATATATATATGGGATAAGATAGCCTGGGAGCAACTATTGGAAAATTTTCCTACAGTTGCCCCTAATTTGGGCCTCAGATATAATTTGATGGCCCATATCTGTTTTTAAAAAACCCCTAATCTCCATCCAATTCATCGTCCGTCGCGCAGCCGCTGTCTACTGCACCCACAGCCACGCTTCTGCTGCCATTCGCCATGCCCATGCCCTCGTCGATGTGCCCTAGCCCGGGTTGCCCCCCCCCCCCCAAGCCGCCTCCTAGTCCACGCAGTCGTGCCCCCTTGCGACCCCACCCGTACTACGTCCCCGCCCTCGCCACATCCCAGCCCCCTTGCTTGTCATTGCGCCCCCACCCCCTTGCTCATTTGCTATGCCCATGGCCCTGCCCGCATCTGCGTCTTTCCTTGCTGTGCCAGCGCCCATGCCCACGCTTGTACCGCCGCCCTCTGCCTCGCCCACGCCTGCAGTGCGCCGCCCTTTCTCCTTCTGCCACGCCCATGCCTGCGCCCACGCTTGATGCAGGCGTGGGCGCGGCTAGGAGGAATGGCGGTGGTGTGTCGAGCGTGGGGGCAAGCGCAGGCGAGGGCGCGGGTGCGGGTGCGGTGGAGGTTGTGGGTGTGGCCGGGGGCTTGGTGGTGGGTGCAGGCACCGGCGAGGGAGCACGATGGCGGCGGGCGGTGAGGGCAGCGGTGGTGGAGGTGTGGACAGCAGTGGGAGGGAGGAGGGGAAGTTTTTATTTTTTTTAAGAACATAGATCTGGACTGTCTGATATAAGTAGGCAGTCCAGATCAGGGCAACCATATGAAAATTTTCCTGTAGTCGCCCCCAGGCCACCCTATCCCTATATATATGTTAAGTGTTTAGAAATATATAATATTTACCCATGTTGTTAATATGATTTTGTACTTCATGGGTATAATCATTATTAATTAAGTGATATTTAACATTATTTTTTGGTGTTACTTAATATTTTATTAGATATGTTTAATTTTGGTATTTTAATGCAGAAAAAGATGAATAAATTAAGCTTTGGAATTGAATGGTCATGATACTTGGCCCCACCCAATGGCTACAAGTTATGGTGTTCAATGGAGTTGAGGAGTTGGAAACTTGAAGCGACATCATTAATTAGACTACGTTGATTTGTGAACACCCTTTTCGAATTCTTATATCTCCACTTTTATATGAAAGGGTGGTCATTTGTTGTTGATCATATCTCAACTTTTGGCTTAGCAGTTTAGTGAAAGAAAATATTTCTAGTTTTTGTAATTTATTTCTCTTTCATAATAAAAATTAGCTTCTTTTTTATATTGTTTTCTATTTTTATTATGGAGTAATCTTTTATTTCGTTCTAGAAAATAATGGAACTTAACATGATTTAATTGAATTTATTTCAAACTCTTACTCTTTTATTCAATCGGATTGTTTGAATTATCATGTTCTACATGCTAAGAGGAGATTGATCACCTATTTCTTAGATAATGAGGTTTAAATAGATTTCGGGAGAAATTAATTAAATTAGTCATTGATAATCTATCATACGACGAGTCTTTTGACTTGTTTGTCGTTGTAGTCGGGAGATACACAACATCGTATGCGATTGTAAGGCAAATCTTAATGCATTATTTTGTTGAATAATCAATTATCACCGGGAGGTAGAAACTAAGGCAAAATAATAGAAGCATGAAGGATCGGGAGCCACCATGTCATATAATTATCCTAGATCGACAATTTGAGAGAATAAAAGATAAGAGTAAGATATGATGAAGATTAAATTCATATTAAGGGAAATTCGACTCTAGAATGAGTTTTATCATTTTAACTTCTCCTTTTATTTAAAGTTAGTATTTAGATTTAGTTAAGTCAATTATTTTGTTTTGCTCTTAATTTGATTCTCTTTAATTAATTTAAGGAAATTCATCTTTCTGTGGGAACAATTGTTGAATTTATCATTATATTACTTGTTTCAATCGTGTATACTTGCATGTCACTAAAAATATTCGATATATATATATATATATATATATATATATATTAAATTGTATATCTTTGGTGGACTCTGCATAGTTCGTAGTTGTCGGATGATTAGATCGCGCCACATGGCCAGATTTGGTCCATCCACGTCAGCCTTAGCATTTCCCATCGTAACTATAGCTGTCCAACTGATTTGAGTTCATAAACTCAGCAATATTTCTAGTTTATTAAACGAAAACATAAAAGGCAAGCATCAATTTCTAAGCTGTGTATAGTCTCCATTCCATCTCTAACACCAAAAAACCTGTAAACCTGCACTTGCAAAGATGCGAGCCAAAAAGTCCCCATTAGTACAAGTTATTTTAGTCCTAACATGCTAACAAGCACTAACATATAAATATGGGCATGAACATGAAAATTAAAACTAAATTGAATATAACTTAAATGAGCATTTTACTCGTTTCCTTGTTATTTATTGAATATAATTAGTCATTCTCATAAGAGCTATATATAACTACCTGAAATCCATGAGTTACTTAATTTCAGCACCTTTGGGAGCTAGCTCTTAGCACTGGTAAATTAGTTTGGTGTTTTAGTTTGATTTATCAGGGAGGCTTAGCCCATGATTGAGCATGATCTCATAATTATCTTTTCTTCATGTGAAGTGTGGAATTCGCACTCAACTTCAGAGATAACCAATGACCTAAGAGTCTCTCAACAAGAAATACACAAGTAATTACATGTGCCGTCCTCGATAGTAGCTTGATATGAGTGGCCCTTGCCTAAGGGGTGTTCTCTGCAAGTTACTAGATAGTATGCCTACTGGCTAGTTTGAAAAAATTACCTAGACAACATCAAGAGGTAGCTAGAACCTGATTAGTGATACTGATAACTGATAATTGATAACTAATCTTGATTATTGCGATTTTAGTTAACCTCCTTAGGAAAACTAGATATAATTATTGAACTTGTCTTGTTGTGAATTTATTAAATTAAATCTTAATTCATCAATTAAGTTAATTTTGTAAGTTTGAACCTTGATAATCTACTATTTAACCGTCTGAACATGGAAATATATCAATATATATTAAAATCATGGATCTTTGCTATGTGACTTGTTTACTTCTGCCACCTCGCTCTCCAAGCATGTAGCTTAGCATTAGACAATTGGCTACTTTGAATAGTAGTAATTTTATATTAATATTTAGAACTACTCTAACTATAATGCATGCATAGCATGACCTATCTAATGCTCAATATATTGATAAGCATCCATCAGGAATATATAATAAGTACTGAAGCAAAAGAAATTAAAAGATTAAAATTCTAATTAAATCTTAGTCAAGTATACTAGTGATTAGGTGCAAAACCTATGCTTTTTGCCTGAAGATTTTAATTTAGGTTCAGTCGCAACTTGGATCGAGTTGCTTGCCTAATCCTTTTTTCAGCGTATTTATGTATGGTATATATGTGTGAGTCATGACCTTAGTCTGCCCCGGTGCTTGGCCTCGTCCAACTGGACACTACATCAACTCAACTATTACTTGTTGTTTTATTTGAGTCAAGTTTAATTAGGTTTAGGACTTTGTCTCTCACAAGTCTAGATCACTTGTTGCATGTTTAACACCCCTTACGGTCCATCGTAGCCCCCCGGGAATACTGGTATGGTTTTTGAGGTTGCTCGACAGCCCCTTCAAAGCCCCTTTACACTAGGCCCTAGTGCAAAGGTGCCTTGCCAATGCCCTTGAGCCAGAAATTCAAAGCATTACTGTGGTTCTTGAGGGCACCTGACAGACCTAGGGGTGTGAGTTGGTGCACCTAGAGCAAAGGCTCTCTCAAAGCCTCTTTATTCTAGGCCAGGGCGCAAAGGCACCCTGTTAGTGCCCTTGAGCTGAATTAGGGTTATGGTGCTGGTGTCTTTGTGCGAGGACATTGCCTTTGCACCAAGAAAGTTGTTCTGACTTTGCATGTGATTCAGTTCAGCAGTCCCACGTGCCTGGTTTAGTCAACTTTTCATGGTCTGGTTTGCTAGAGGCCAACCCCCTGTGTTGGGCTAGTGTGTTTGTGCTAGCACTGTTCCCCCCCCCACCCCACAAATACACCCTCTCTCTTCCACTTTTCACCCCTTTGCTCACTCATCCCAACCTTACCCTCTCCTCCTTTCTTTTCCACTTCTTCCTAAACCCTCCCCAGCTCCTCTAGCTCCTTTCCAAGCCCAACCAACTTCCTAGGGTCATAGGTCTTGAGGTTGGAGGCCCCAAGAGACCTCCACTTGGACTTGTACGAGGTAAAAGTCTCACCTTCCCTCCCCTTTTGGCATGTTTAAATCTGTTCATGCTTGTATGACCGTGTTTGTTTTTTTCATATATTTTAATCATGTAGATCTATTAGTTAGGAGTAGTTAGGATTTAGAATCAAGTCATTTTCATCTCTATGTAAATAGTTATGAGTTTCATAAGATTTGTATGCTTGTATGTACACTGTTTCAATATAAAATTCATATCTCATGTTGTAGGCTTTGGATTTTGCATGATTCTTGTCTTGTTAGATTTATAAGAGATAGATCTATAAGTTTTTGGAGATAGTTTTGTTTGATTGTGCATGTGTAAACATGAACAGGTGCTCAACTAAAAAATGTGGCAGCTTTTATGGTCCTAGTGACCTAGCTAACCATTTCCTCAGTTTTTATACCATGTTGTAGGATGTATTTAAATGCTATATTTTGCATGTTTGTTTCTTAGAATTTTAGTTACATCTTGATAAAGTACCATGATAAAATAACTTCAGTAAGGGTATGAGAAAAACCTAAATATATTGTATGTTTGTTGTTTTATTAATGTGCCGTGCCATGCTCTCAGATTGTACTCCGTGGTGAGCCTATTAAAAAATGTTAATAAAATTTGTAAAAATTACCTATGGATTTGAAAATTGTCTACTTTAAACATCTAGATTTTAGAGGTAAGTTAAAAATCATTTAGGTGGTTATATATTCAGGTATTGTGGAGTGGGTGGGAATATAGGGTGAAACCCTAGATCTTTAGCTCCCGTTACAAAATCCTAAACCCCTTGTTGTTTGGAAGTAAAATTACTCCAAATTTTACCTAGAAACATCAATAGTAATTGGCTCAGTAGATCTCCTTGTAAAAACTTACCAAATCAAGTAGGTCTAGCCAGCTCTAGAAATGACCTGACCAATACCTTCCATTCTCGAGTTCACTCAAACTCCAATCCTTGGATTTTAGACTTGAAAGTTTATGGGACTCAAGCCTATGGTATTGGCTAATTCTCCCATTTTACTCGGCATATTTGGAGTCCCCAATCCCATGAACAAAACTTAGAAAAATTGGCCGCGGAGCATTGTTCCCAACACCTTGGCCCAACCTTAGTGGGCCTTGTTTGCCATGTTGGACCATGAGTCAACACTTGGTAGTTTTGTATGAATTAGAGTGTCATGGCCCATTGGTCCAAATCTCAATCCATTTGGAACTCTTTGGCTAGTCCAAAAAATTATCCGGTTAAGTTCAATGATAAAACCCTAAGTATTGGACTTTTTCCACTAAATATACTTGCATTCCCAAACCTTAATTAAAGTTACTTGATGAAATTTAATAAGTTATTAAGTAAGATAATTAAGTTAATTAAGATTATGTGTGTGTTGTGCATATGTGAAAGCTTTGCCTTGTTTTACATGCTGTGTTGGTTGGTGAGTGATTAGGGTTCCTTTTCACTTGTTAGGATACATGGAGTGAGCTCACCGAGTTAGGATGAGAAGATCGACTCATCTAGGTCTGTAGGACCCCCCTTGTTTGACTCTAACCTTGGCTCTATCCTACCTTTGTTTTACTAACATATGACAGAGTTAGTGGTGTTTGATTGGATCCCTCTAACTTCAGGCTATTTAGACATGTAAAACTCATGACCTGAGTCAAGGGTTTTATAGTTGAAACTGGTTGGTTCGACTGTTATTTTTAGTCGAGTCAGTTTTAGAACACGTGTGTTGAGTTGAGGCTAACCATGTGTTATTAGCCACGAGGGTCTTGTGTATCCAAACATATAATGATAATGTCAGTAATGCATCAGCCGAGGCCAACCATGTGTTATGAGCCCAGGTTATTATGTTATTTTATGGTATTTTATTATATTTTATTTTGTATTTTCAGAATTTATTTATGATTATTGACTCGAGTTAGGAGCGATTCAAATTTTATTTACAAAAATACCTTTGCAAGCATATGTACTTCTCTCGAGTTTTTTCACCACGACACATCCTCTCCCCAGTTCGTCTCTCCCTTGACGACCTCTTCCCCCTATCTCCTGATGACCATGACTGCCGGCAACCTCGCCGTAGGCCACACTGTCACCGGCCACCGTGTCGCCATTGCCCGACCTCCTCTTCCCCTCACCTAGCTCTTCCACCTTCTTCTTCCTCCATCCTCTGCTCACCACCATTGCCTTTGTTTCAAGGAGCGCCACCGGTCTCACCGCTGCTGGTCATCCCCACCGCGCCTTACCGTTGCTGTCTCAACCCTTAGCCTTGCTTTCCCAACCATGATCTTCCTCTCATCCTTCTTCCTCCTCCTATCCTTGTTCGCTGCCACCATCCTCCCTGCCGTTCTTTATCGCCACCACCTTAGTCATCGCTAGCAGCCTTATCGTTTGTCACCACCATCCTCCCTGCCGTCGCCTGCCTTACCGCTGGCAGCTCATTGCCACTGCCGCTAGTGGCAATTCGCCAACGTCGTTGGCCAATTTCTGGTTAGACACACCGGCCATACCACCTAGACCCCACTTAGCTCCTAGTCCTTCCCTTGCTGGCTGATTTCTAGCCAAGACTGCCACTCCTCGATACGTTTGGCAGCTGCAATTGTTGCTGCCGTTGTAGCCAATTCGAGTTCGAGTTAATGTGAGATGCTTATCACTTCTCAAATTTTAGATTTTTAATTTATTTTCATATTATGCATTTCATACATAATTTTCTGAATTTTTCATATTGTTGTTAATATGTTAATTTTGAAATTTTGTAATAATTATCTATTAATTAATGAATTTCTTATGTAATTAAGAATTGATAGGGGTTAATGATAATTAAAATTATTTGATTATAAAATTAAATATGTTATACATATGATATTTGGAATTGTGAAGTATAATACCTAGCTTCGGAAACAGTTTTAGCTACTTGTAGTTTTGCCCGATTTGGGCTAGTTTTGAGTCAGTTCGAGTGAGCTCGAGCCTGACCAATTTTTAGATCATGAGTATGAAGCCCAAATGACCTTGTGAGCATGTTATGGTGGTTGAGTATGCTCGACATGTAGATGATAACTTCAGTTAGGCTATAATAACGCATGAGTTATCAGTGTATATCCAAGGTATGCATATAATTTTTATGAGTTAGCGAGGGTTTTAAGCTTAAATCTCGGCACTTGTAGCATTTAGCATCCATTTGGGATTTTCAGGTTATCTCATCTGCATGCATCATAGGGATTTTGGATCACCAGATTGTGCCCCTATGGGCCCAACTTGATTAAGTAGTAGGTTTTCACCCGATTGAGTTGAGAGTTTGAAGCCCATCTATTGTAGAGTCACTTTTAGGAATTGAGTCAGTTTTGACTTTGGAAAGTCTGGATTTGAGCTTTTTATTTCATGCATTAGACCATAGAAATTAGAATTAGGCCGTTCATCGGGTTAGGATGTGTTAGATAGGATTTTATTTGAGTTGGTAGGTTAGAACATGTTATTTTATTAACTTCAGCATATTTTGATTTATAGTGTTTTATCATATTTATTTTATATTTTCTAGAATTTAATTATTATTATTGGCTTGAGTCGGGAGTGAGTCAAGTTTTATTTACAAAACTGCCCTTGACCCTTTTCTTCTTCTTCTTCCTTGGTTTCCTCCTCCAAAACATCGCCAACCTGTTTTTCTTTCCCACCCCCACCGACGATTTCCTCGCCGTCACTGGTCACCGCCACCACCCCAGTGACCTCCCCTTGCCACCGCCGCCCTCACCCCCTTCCCTTTTCCTTCCTCCTTGTAACATCCCAAGTCTGATTTATGCTTGGAACCAAACCAGAATGTCATTGGTCCCGATTAGGTTGGCTAACCCGAAACTAACTCCCACAGATCTACTCTCGGCGTCTCGAGATAGAAGATGTCTATCGTTATACATGGATGAATGCACAAAAATAAACCTAACATGCTACTATATGAATGACATGTTAAAATATTTAATTCGATCACATTAAACATTCTTGACATTTGGGTCCTGACCCAGTTATTCATTCTATTCACATTTGACTTTTATCATTCGACTAGCATACTAATATCTATTTCAAATCATAATTTCACTATCCATTTCTACTTACCTCAAACTTCAACATAAGTATTTTCATTGCTCATAATTACATAACAACATAATTAAAAAAATCAAAACAAATATTCGATCGGCAAGTGTGCCTGAGTGCAAGAGATATCACTGCTCCTCCGTCTAGGCTGGCTCATCCTACTCATGATCATCACCTACATATATTATAAAAACACATCAGTAACGAGTGTTACTAGTCAAAAAATATAACTAATATCAAAGTGACTATGAGAGCAAACTCTCATATGAAAGAAAACATCATGAAATCTCTGAAGGACATCTACTAAACTGATCTGCTACTGCTGATGCCTATCCCAACATTTTCTCATTTCACTGTCTGGTCCCTTGGTACTACTGTTATATCCTAAGCCCTTTTTCTTACTTCCATACCTACTTGCGTATCATGGTTGTCAGAATTTCTGGCTTACGATTGGCATATGCCACTTGTGTAGCACGGTTGTTGGCTAGTTTTAACTAGCACATGCTGCTAGTATAACATGGTTTTCGGTATTTCTGGCTTACGACTGGCACATGACACTTGCGTAGCATGGTTGTTGGTGGCTTCCAGTGGCACATGCTGCTTGCATAACATGGTTGTCGGTATTTCTGGCTTACGACTGGACATGCCACATACGTAGCATGGTTGTCGGTGGCTTTAACTGGCACATGCTCGCTTGCGTTGTATGGATTTATATAATAGGCCTGAAGGCAACTTGTGGTGGATCTTGTTTTTGAAAACATACTCGAGAGATCTCATCCTCGAGGGTTATTAATCTGGAAGATTGATCGATTAAATGACCCGGGTTAAGTGGGATCCAATAAAATGCCCCTTAACTCGTCCTACTAGTAATAAAACTATACACAATAGAGTAGAGCGTAAAACAGGAAACAAGTCCTAAACAGACCTGGTAGAAGCTCCAAGCATGTCTTAGCGCCTAAACAGTGAGCTCCTACTCTGTACCTAATCGTCAGTCATGTGGTGATGGCGACGAAGTTGTGGCTGGCTTGAGTGAGGATCGTGGTGAAAAATAGAAGGAAGAAAAAGAAGAAGCAAATTGGTTGAGAAGGATGATGGTGGCTGAACGATGATAGCATCAAAAGTGTGGAATATCTAGGTGTTAGAGGGAAGAAAATGAGTAGTCAGTGAGAAAAATGAATGGTTAGTTGAGAAAAATGAATGGTCAGTGAGAAAAATGGAGGTGGCAACTCGCCAGAAAATGGCAAAACAGAGCCAGCGGTGGCGGCGATGGCCTCCGTTCCAGTCGGGGAAGGTCGTTGGAAGGTTGAGGGTGCTAGGGCGACTGACCGATCGCGGCGGCGCTGGTTGCTGGCTGTGGAATTGGCGACGGAAGCACAACGCGGGCGTGGCGTCACGGCGTGGCTTCCTCACGTCGCGGCGGTCCGATGGGGGCCGGACCTGGTCGGGGCAGCACGACAACATCGTCGCAGGGCTGGGCGGCGACTATCGGCGGTCGGGCGGGCGCCGGCAGCGGCGGCAGTGGCGTGCGAACAGGGGCGGCACGGCGCAAGGGTTTGGGGAAGAAAAGAAGGGCGTGGGGGTGTGCAGTGGCAAAGTCGTAAATATTACTTGACTTGTCTATGACTCTAGTCAAAAATAATATTTAAGTCGTAAAAAATTCTAGAAAAATATGGGAAAAATCCCATAAAATCAAACAACACTAAAAAATCATAATGATATGCTCTAGAACTATCAACCCACCCAAAATGCGTGTAACGCGTCCTAATGCGGGTAACAACCTAAAATTAATTTTACGATCCATTATATATCATAAAAAAATGAACTGCATACTCTCATATATTCTGATAACTCATTCTTTTCTGCTGTGTTCATGACATTATCATCATATACTTGGGTACACATGACGCTCATGGCTCATACACGAGACCGGCGTCGGCTAAGTACACGTGTTCTGAAACTGACTCGACTCGAAAATAACGGTCGAACCGACCGGTTCTGAATATAAAACCCTGACTCGAATCGTGGGTTTTACACCGGCAACCGCGGCCGTCGCCGCCGTCCTAGCATAATCGTCATGTAATCGCCATGTACTTGCCACGTAATTACCAACTTAGGTATACAATTTAATCTTAATTCATATTTATATGATTGATCATCATTAGCTTGTGTATCATTGTAGTTATATATTCATAACTTTGAATTGGACTGATTTTAGGATCTTGAGATTTATTGCTTATCTTGTTGTCATCATGAAAAATAATTGATTAGTTAATTAAAAATACATGCATGTCCATATTTGCTGTTAATTAATTTTGGATAATTAGACTTGTGAACTATACATCTAATTCTAATGATTATGCTATAACAATTAAGTATTAGTTAGATTATTAAAAAAATTCTGATCTTTAATTAGTTACTTGATGTGTTTAAAATTACATATTACAAAATTGTGATGTTGATGACATGATCACCAAGGAATATAGATTCATATGACATGATTATTAGGAATTGTTTAGATTAAGCAGAATAGACATGATTGTTCTAGTGTTGTTTGATTTATCTATCATGTCATTCATGGATCATATGGGTGTACATGGGCTTTAGAATTTAGTCGTATTTGTGTAGGTTCGGTGTAGGAGCTCGCCGCATAGCAATACCCCATTTGAAGCTTATACTAGGTCCATTTAGGACTCGTACTCGATTGTCAGTCTCTTCTATTATTGATTAGATTGTATGTTGCAGGACATGTTAAGTGGTCGATTTATTAGACCCCACTTAACATGGGTCCTTTTAATGAACCGGTTTTTGAGATTAATAACCTTCGAGGATGAGATCCCTTGAGTCTGATTTCAAAAACAAGATCCACCCCAAGTTGCCTTCAGGCCTAAAATATCAAATCCCTTCCTAGGCCTTTATATGATTTTATCGAGTTTTTAGTGAGACGAGAGATGGAGAAAATGATTCACACGTACCATGAGCAGGTGCACGTGCCAATCATAGCAGGCTCTGGATTAGTGAGAGGGTTGTTCCAATCCTGAGGGATGTTGACAGACCTAGGTTTTGAGTTCCTTACACCTGGAGAAACGTGGGGTTTACAGGTACTATTTAGTACAGTGCACGTTTGGACATGTGGTTCAAAGGGTATTAAAGGTGACTACCTAAGAGTACTCATCCTTCGTGCTTGAGGCCAGGAGAAATATGGAGGATCAAGAGGGTTTAGGATACACTCGTAGTTAAGAGGGACTAGAAGAAAATGAGAAAATGCTGAGAGAGGAATCAGACTAGTCAATTCTGGATGCCATCCAGACTATAGCTTGATGGCTCCCTCGATAGTTACCCTTATGAGAGTTCTATTGAAGTATATGCATGCTTTCTTTTCATAAGAGTTAACTTTTATTCACAGTTTGATAATTTTCTATTATATATGTAAGTGAGCATCATACACAACTGGATATGCTGGACTTGACGAATGAGCAGTGACATCCATACACACACACATGCGTAATGATAGGACGCTTATTTGTGATGCTGGTGAATGTGTAAAACTTTTGATAAATATTTTGATGATGTTTAATGCACGGTTAACATGTTATGTGAATGTGAATGGTTGGTGGGCTCAAGACCCAGTCAGGATTATGATAATGAGATAATGTGATGTTGTGATAGGTCTTGTTATGATATATATATATATATATATATATATATATGTTGTAATATAATGATGGACAAGATAATTTCTTTATTGCACTTTTAAGGGAAACTTTGTCTGTCTATTTACACAATTTTATATTATTTAAATCGATTGCGGTGTGATTTTTTTGTCATCATATCATCCACGTAGTATCCTGCTAGGTTGTGCATTTCATACATTCATAGTGGCATGCATTTCATCTTATGACGTTTACAGTAAGTCCCTTTCGCTTAAGTTGAGATTGACCAAATTAATTGAATTGAGAATCGGTTTGGTCGCCCATAACATTTCCAGTTCGGTTAATAGCAAACCGGATTTGGGGTGTTACATGACCGCCTTGCAGCTGGTTTTCTATCTATATCTCTCATGACCATTGGTGTTGCCATAGTCGCCACCGGTGACGGAGTTTTTATAGCCGATTTCCTCCATTGCCGCCAATATATGAGCCATTTTTCGGCGCCAACAAGCTACCTCTGGTCGATCCAACCACCCACACAACTTCATCTTGCCGAAATCTCCATTTTAAGACCACCCATGACCACTACCATGGCCGTGATTGCCGCTGGCGATGCCTTCGCACCAATGGCGATTCCACCCTCTTTTTGGCATTTTTTTGACTAGTCTGTGGCCAGGCTCCGCCGATCACCACCCACATCATGCTCCTTGTCGCATGGACCGTCGATCTCAACTAGCACCCACCTAGCCACATCGTCGTTGGTGTTTTCTGGTGGCGGGCACCGACCACCCATTCGGACCCGTATACCCGCATTCTTTCAATAGGTTCTCAAGAATACCCAATTAACCTTAGATTAATTGGTTGGTTTTGTTTTTATTTAGTTAAATTCAGAAATTAAGTATCCCTATGGGCAGCACGACCTTAAACCATACTTAAACTAGCACCACATTTTTCGTATGCAATGGAACAACTTCTTCCCCAATAAACAAGCAAAAGTAGTCATACAAAATCAAGCTTTCTTCTTTTTATCAAAACTTATAAGGATCTAAATAAATCTATAATTTTGTTGCTAAAATTCATGTAAGATACCCAAAAATTTTATTTCATAAAATCAAATCTAATTTAACTAAATTCATTGCACAAAAATTCATAATCTACTCCAAACATTAAAGATCAACAGATCAAATATCAAATCAAACCAAAAACTCATGTGATATGTGATGACATGATCAATTAATTATACCAGATTCATTACTTACCTTGATTTAGGGTTTGAGACCGAATCCTACAGCCAACTATGACGCCAACATCAGTCTTTTTAAGAAAATCTCTCCAAAGATGATTGATGATAGATAAGAGAGAAAACAGACGCTCTCATAATGTTTTGAGAATTAAGAGAAGAGTTTCTATATATATATATATATATATATATATATATATATATATATATATATATTGACAACTATTGATCGAGAATCCCTTATCCAGATCCTCTTACTTTCAAGGCATTAATCGGACCATTGGCTTAACCAATTAATTATGCACCATATTGTTGTCCATTTCATACATAATTTAATTAAACATACCTTTCACTTCTTAAAAGTATGAATAATTATTCCATACATTGAATTTGAAACATACTTTAAGATTACATTAAATACAATGATTAATGTCCCATGTATTGAACTATTTCATGAATTTTTCTAATGTAATTAAAATGTCATACTTATAAAAAAAATACTAAGAAAAATGATATGAATTAATATCTTTGAGGGAAAACATTATTATTAAATACTCACCGGTTCGGAAATGAAAGTATTTTAAAATGCTTACATTAAATAATACAATTTGACCGTTTTTGGTATTTTGACACTGCCTACATTAGTTTAGATTTATATTCGTATAGTTTGACACAATTTGTAAAACCCAGCTACCGGTTGGGATTTTACCTGCTTGTACTTTTGCTTGGTTTGGGCTAGTGTCTAGTCAGTTGGAGCGAGCGTGAGCCAGACCAATCTTTAGATAATGAGTATGAGGCCTAGATGGCCGTATGAACATGTTATGGTAGCTAAGTATGCTCGACATGCAGATGATAGCTTGAGATAGGCTACAATAGAGCATGAGTTATCATCGTATACACTATGTGTACAGATGATTTTTATGGGTTAGCTAGGGTTGTAAGCCACGATTGAGGCCGTTGCAGCATTTAGTATCTATTTGAGATTTTAGGGTATCTCATTTGCATGCATCATAGGGATTTTTGATCATCTGGATTGTGCCCATGTGGGCTCAACTTGATTGAATCGTTGGTTATCACCCGATTGAGGTGAGGGTTTGAGGCTCATTTAGCCTTCTTGCCTCAATTCCTTCCTATAGAGTCACTTTTAGGATTCAAGTCAGTTTTAACTTTGGACGGTCTCGATCCGAGCTTTTCGTCTATATATACATTGCATATACCCATAGAGTGGAGCCCACTAGACCACGAGTTGTCAGACTTTCAGATTGTGCCACATGGCAAGATTAGAGCCGTCCACGTTAGCCCTAGCTTCACCATGTTATTTTCCATAGATTTCTGACGATTTTGATGATTTCCACCCTAGTGCCACTGGCAATTCTCGGCTTGCCCCGACCACCAGAGTGGCACCATCATGACCGCCTCGCTATAGGCTATCGAGTCGTACCCCTCACCATCTTCGGCGCTGTTGCAGTAGCGCCACTGCCGCCACCTCCCTTTTGGGCCATTTTTCCGGCAGTGATGAGCCACTTCCGGCTAGTTTGACCACCCAAATAGATTACTTTCATCGAGATCTTCATTTTGAGACGACCCATGACCACCGCTAAGGCGATTCCACCCTTTTTTTAGGTTATTTTTCGGCCAGCAGCTGTAGGACTTCAGTGATTGTCACCACCATCGTTAGGGTTGTTGATTCTGACTAACAACATTTTTCAGTGGACGAGCGCCACCCGCCCTATCGAACTCGTATACTTGCATGTGCATCTGTTTGCCCGTGTTCGCGTCCGCCTACCTGACCCAGTTCACTTGCCCTGCAGTTCCATGGTCATGTCCGAGCCTGTATCCCTACTTTTATTATTTATTTCTTTTATTTTTATATGCTTGTTGTATATGATGATTACTTATGTGAGTGTTTATTATTATTATTGATATATTTACTTATTAATATTAATCTTATTCATACTTATTGAATTTTAATTATTACTAATTTATTTATCTATTTGTTCGTTGCATGTATGCTATTATTTATTTGTATTTAATTATGATTCTGTATTGGATAACAATGTTATTATTATTATTCATGATTAACTTATATTAACTAATTATTTTTTTCTTAATTTATCTAATGATTTTGTATTTATTTATTTATTTATATATTTACTAACACGAGTATACGTGATATTTACTTGTGCTTAGCCATGTACTTATATAATATAATGATATTATTATTCATGATTAGAGTGTTATTATTGTCATGTATTTATTATTTATCTATTTATTCATGAGTGTATGTATGTATTTATTATTTGTTATTAGTTATTTTCTTTATTTTATCTTGATTTACGTGATGTATGTTTAGTTATTGGTTTATTTAGCAGTCTTCTTTATTAGGATGTACTGATGATGTGAGCACACACTACGAGCATGTATCATATAGAGATGTTAATATTTTACTTAGCACTGGGGTACGATGTAGTTTTCGGAGTTCGAGCCCGCCATAGATGAGACGTCATGTTTGGAGTTTAGACCATAGGTTTGTTAGGATGTATTAAGTGGTTGTTATATGAGACCTCATTTAACACGAGCCATTTAGACGCATTTTACTTCCGTGATTAATAACCCTCGAGGATGAGACCCATGGAGTCTGATTTCAAAAATAAGATCCATCGCTTGTTCCTTCAGGCCTATTATATAAATCCCTTCTTAGGCCTGTATATGATTTTTTCGAGTTTTTGAGTGAGATGTGAAATAGGTAAAACTAGCAACCGTGTCTTGAGATAGGCATGTATTTGTCAAAGCAAGCTCTAGATTTGGTGAGCGTCTATTTCATTCCCGAAGGATCCTGGCAACTCCACTTTTGAGTTACTCAAACCCGGAGAAGTGTGGAGGTTTGCGAGTGCTGCAATATAGCGCATGTCTAGACTTGTGATTTCAAAAGGTACCGAAGGTACATGCGTGAGACTATTCGACCTCTTTACTTAGGGCCAGAAGTGATACGAAGGATATAGAGGGCTGAAAGAAAAGAAAGTGATGTTCCCGCATAAAGGATAGCTTTTAAAGTTGACAAAGCATGAGATGAGTAAGAAAGGGCAATCTACCTATGCGGGAACATCACTTTCCCTCTATGACAGATTCTATGAAGGAGTATATAAATGTTTTCATTTAAAAAAGGGTCAGTTGTTATGTGCCAGTTTGACTATTAGTTATTTATGAACCAGTAACACTCGTTACTGACGTTTTTCCAATTATATATGTAGGTTTCGTGATTCTTGGTCTGTTTTGGTAGGAGGACATACAAAAGCTACATACACTTGAGTATAGTGTAATTATTTTTCTTTAAACTTTTACTTATATTCGATGTATTTTTAACGCGTATTTAGCATGACTTTGATTCTCTTGACGCCAAACAAGTTACTTCAATCTATATTATTGATTGAGTCTTATAGACTAACTGCTTTATACATGATTCGATTCGATCAAGATATTTTCGAAATGGTTCTTAGGTGAACTAAAATCAGGACGTCACATATTTTAATGTTATAAGTAATTTTATTTATTTATTAATTAATTTATTATTATTCATTTATTTATAACTACATCACTAACTATAGTAAATAATCATACAAGCAAATTTTTTTATTGTTCATGATTACTTATAATCATTAATTAATAATTAATTAATCTAAATTTTAAGGGGTGTGTTGATTCAAGCGTGCCATCCACTTCCTTAAATTTCGGATCTTTAAGGCCATTGCTTACAAGATATGTTTTTGGAAGGCCATCATGACGTCCGATATCAGAGATGATGTAGAGGGTGTGCATCGGAATATTCCATCCCACGGATGCAGATCAGCTGGTCGAATTCGTAGCCGACGTGCGAGAGCCTACTTGGTCGCGGCCTCTACGAGGAGTCGTTCTTCTGCTTGGATGGGCTGGGGTTGATGGAAGGGGCAGACGGCGAGGGGATGGAGTGTGGCTTCCATTGTAATGATGTTTGGAGGGTGAAGGTGGACGCTCAGAATAACGTCGTCGTAGATGCCGAGGCAAGGTCGGGAGCCTCATCGTACGTCCTTGCAAGTCATGGAAGCCGACCCCAGCGTGCAGACACGTTGGAGTTGAATTTCGACTATGACTCGCCGTGGGAGGATGTGGAGATGTGGTGGTGGAGGAAATCATAGTAGGTGGTGTTGAATTTGACTCGTACACGGAGGACTTGAAGGTGATTAAGATTGCTCGAGGTTGGATTACAAATCAGTCGTGGGCTAGCCAAGGCTCACCGTGGACCACCGGTGAGCACCCCAACTTCAACCCAGATGACCTTGGCCCGAATGCGTTGCAAGCCATCTCTTCCAATATCCTTTCTTCTCATACTCGAGAAAATGCAAGATTAATTAATAGTAGCTCATTTGTTATACGTCTACAACTTGAATGTATATACGTAGGGGGATTTGCAGCGAAGGTGCATCCGTACGGAGGGATTGGGGGCAACCTGGGCTGCCAAGCGGCCGACAATGACTTGGGGTGAGGGAATTGTTGAATAAAAACTTTAACTTTAACCAAATTATACAGATAATAAAACCATCATCAATAAAACCTTCCTTTAGATTAAATCAGCAAAAAATAAAATTTAATTACGGAAGCGTACCTGAATCCATAATAGCAAAACGATTCTTCACTTCTTTAGGTTTTGATCTTCCAAATTTTGCATTGGTTCTTCAAAGCCAGAGTTCTTAGATGATAGGATACCAGAAAAGAAAACATACGGTGCGAATTTGGGGACCATAACCGTATTTATTTGTATAACCGTATTAATCCTTATCTTTCATAATTTCAATTTAACCCATCATAAATTAGAGATTATAAAAATAGTATCTACACATATTTATCCATACTCATCTTAAATATATGGTATCTCCATATATTTATCTTAAATATTAATGACCCATTAACCTTAACTTTAATAGATCAATTTAATTTAAGCTCAAACCTTATTAATAGCATATGATACAATTATATGCTTGTATATATACCTCCAAAATCCAATAATCTCCCACTTGGACTATATATATAAAGATAATTGTATATTACCTTATGAGCTCCAAAATAACATACGCTATTATTCCAAAATAACAATCTCGTCCTTTAATTAATCTTGCATTTTCAGTCCAAGAATACATCGAGAACGATCCCGATGTATTTGAATTCCTAATACAAAAGACATATTTCCAAGATCTTTCATTTCAAATTTCTTTGATAAAAACTCTTGGTTTCGTGGAAGACCCTTATATCATTACTGGCAAGCAATATATCATCAACATATAAAACCCGAAAAATATACTTACTACCACTAAACTTATGGTATATACAATCATCAATAACATTCATCTCAAAACCAAATGAGAGAATCACTTGATGAAATTTGTGATACCATTGACGAGAAGCCTGCTTAAATCCATAGATGGATTTCTTTAATTTGTAAGTCATATTCTTTGAATCTCCCAATACAAAGTTTTTTGGTTGCACCATATAAATTATTTCATCAATGTCACCATTTAGAAACGCAGTCTTTACATCCATCTGATGTAACTCAAGGTCAAAGTGTGCCACTAATGCCATAAATATTTTGAATGAGTCTTTCGATCAAACTGGAGAGAAAGTCTCATCATAATCGATGCCTTCCTTTTGAGTAAAGACCTTTGCAACAAGACGAACCTTATATCTTTCTACATCACCTTTCAAATCCCTCTTGGTTTTAAATATCCATTTACAACCAAGAGGTTTCGCACCTTCAGGCAATGGAACAAGATCCCAAACGTCATTAGCTTTCATGGACTTCATCTCTTCATTCATGGCATCAATCCACTTTTGAGAATTAGAACTCTTCATGGCTTAATGAAAGTTGATTGGATCATCTTCTACCATTCCAGTGTTATCCTCATGTTCTTGAAGAAAGATAATATAATCATCTGAAATTGCATTTCTCTTTTCTCTTCTGGATCTCCTCAATGGCATTTGCTCTTGAGGTTGTTGAGTTTGCTCTTCAGGTATAACTTGATTAGGGAGATTCTCGACATTGTCTTGTAATTCTGATATTGTTTCTTGAACAACATCAGGAATATAATCCTGATCCTGATTTTTGTCAAGAACAATCATGAGAAGAGAATCAGATTCTTCCTCAAAGACAAAGTCTTTAACTTTATTTCTCCCTCCAAACTCAATATCCTTAAAGAACTGGGCATTTCCCGTCTCAAAGAATGGCTTTATTGTGGGATCATAAAACTTATACCCTCTAGACCATTCAGAGTACCCAACAAAATAACTGCTAACTGTTCTTGAGTTCAGTTTCCTTTCATTTGGCCTATAAGGCCTTGCCTCAGCTGGACAACCCCAAATGCGTAAATGCTTAATGCTGAGTTTTTTTTTTAGTCCTTAATTCATAAGGGGTCTTAACTGTTGCCTTTGTTGGTACTCTATTAAGAAGATATGCTGTTGTCTTTAGTGCCTCACCCTAGAGTGAATCAGGTAAAGTAGTATGAGCAATTATACTTCTCACCATGTTCTTTGATGTTTGGATTTGTCTCTCAGCAATACCATTCATGCTAGGAGTACCTGACATTGTGTATTGTGGGACGATTCCGCACTCTTCTAGGAATTTGGCAAATGGTCCTGGACGTTGTACACCTGATCCATCATATCAACAATAGTATTCACCAACACGGTCAGATCTGATAGCCTTAATGGTTTTGTCAAGTTGATTCTCAACTTCAGCCTTATATGCCTTAAACACATCCGATGCTTGAGACTTCTCATGAATAAGATAAAGGTAACCATAACGAGAATAATCATCTATGAACGTAATAAAATATTGTTGACCATTCCAAGAAGCCGTATAAAATGGCCCACAAATATCCGTATATATTAGTTCTAAGACACTTGAAGATATATTGACACCTAGTCTCCTTACATTTGTTTGTTTTCCCTTAATGCACTCAATACAGACTTGAAAATATGATAAATTAAGAGAATCATGAATTCCATCTGACATAAGTCGTTAAATTCTTTGATTAGAAATGTGTCCTAAACGCTTGTGTCAAAATAAAGCAGAATTCTCATTGGTTAATTTTTTTCGTACCAATTAAACCCACATGTAAAGTTTCATTAAAAGATGCAATAGTATCAAGTAAATATAGATTATCATAAAAATACAATGAACCCGTATCCACAATATTTGAATTTAGAAAAATACTAAACTTATTATTTCTAAATGAACAAGAATAACCAAATTTGTCTAATATAGAAATAGAAACCAAATTCTGTCTAAAAAACGGTACTACATATGTCTCTTTCAAATCCAAATAATATCCTGTCTTTAACAATAATCTAAAAATTCTATTGCCTCAACTATAACTGAGTTGCCATCACCCACATAGATGAATCTTTCAGCATCATTTGGCTTTTGGCAACTCAGGCAGCCCTGCATTGACACACTTATGTGAGTAGTATTACCCGAATCTAGCCACCAAGTGTGTATTGGTACTGAAACTAAATTAACCTCAGAATAAACAAAATTACAAAATGGACCTTTATTTACACACCAAGTGTGATACCTAGTGCATTCCTTCTTTATATATCCAGGTTTACCACAAAAGAAGAACAGCAAGAAGCCTGATTTTTTTTCTTATTTTGTCTTGATATGTACTAGCCAAGTGAGTACTTTCAGCCTGTTCTTGCTTCAACCTTTCTTCTTCTTGCACATAATAAGAAATGAGCTCATTAAGAGTCCATTTGTCCCTTTGACAGTTGTAACTAACCTTGAACTGACTAAATTGTGATGGAAGAGAAATCAAAACTAAATGCACGAGCAAATCTTCAGATAGCTCTAACCTTAGTGCTTTTAGTTTTGAAGCAATATTTGACATCTCTAAGATGTACTTTCTTATGCTTGTTTTGCCTTTAAAGTTCATTGAAATCAAGTTCGATAAAAGCATACTTGTTTCAGCCTTATCATTTTTTTTTTTACAAAATGCTTTTCAATTTCTTTAAGAAACTCACGGGTTGTAGTAACCTTTTCAGACACATCCCCCTGAACGTTTCTGGAATCCCACGCTTCATGAACATAAGACTCATGCGATTTGAACGTTCCCACTTCTCAATGTCCCGTTTTTCCTCAATAAAACTTTTGTCCGTAAGAGAAGAAGGTTGTTCAGTCCTTAATGCAAGGTCAAAATGATTATCAAGTTCTCTTTCCAATCCTTAAAATTATCTTTAAGCATAAGAACTGAATTGATGTTGGCAGAAATCATATAAGCAGATTGATTAACTGAATCTATAGAATAAAACAACATGCCTATAATAAGATTAATAATTCAAACAATCGTTAATCCTATCGGCAGATACCTAGCACAACATTAATATTTAATCTTTGGACATAAACATTAATTTGTAAGTGGTACTCTCAGTGCAATAATCAAATATGGATAATAAATTCTGTCAAATAATAAACCTTTCTTTTAGGCTGATTTATTATCCACATGGAAACTTGATAATTATCCTATATTTATTACCGCAAATGAATATATAATTCTGTCAAATATTAACCTTCCTTTGGGCCAATTAATATTCACATGAATCATATACCCACAACCGTCTTAATATTTTAAAATAAATTAATTTTTACAAAAGAGGCTACTTTAGTAGCATATTGTAGTCCTTAATAAATTTTAAAATATTATTTATAACTAAACCATAATTTAAATTTAATAATCTCAAATAACATAAAACTGAAAAAGGTTATAAAAATATCTTTATTTGGAAATTTCTGAAATTATAACCTTTTGTAACTTTATTGTCCTCATTTGATATTTTACCAAAAGAAGACCTTGATTTGAGAACAAATATCCTATATACAATCTCTTGTAATTTCCTTACCTACTGACAATGCAAAATTTAGGGTTATTCCCAATGGGTTAAAGACCAAATCAATTTGTTCTCGTAGACAGAAGTGATAAATAAAAGAATATTTTCCAAAGATCGAAATTATTTGATTGATGAATAAATAATATCACCCTTTTGTTCAATAAGATACTAACTTGGATGATTAACTAATTAAAAATAAATAAATAAATACAAATCAAATTAATTCTCAATGATCTAATATGAAGAAGCTCTGATACCACTTGTTGAATAAAAACTTTAACTTTAACCAAATTATACAGATGATAAAACTATCATCAATAAAACCTTCATTCAGATTAAATCATCAAGAAAATAAAATTTAATTACGGAAGCGTACCTAAATCCATAATAGCAAAACAATTCTTCACTTTTTTAGGTTTTGATCTTCCAAATTCTGCACCGGTTCTTCAAAGCCAGAGTTCCAGAATGATGGGATACCAGAAAAGAAAACCTACGGTGTGAATTTGGAGACCATAACCGCATTTATTTGTATAACTGTATTTATCCTTATTTTTTTATAATTTCAATTTAACCCATTATAAATTAAAGATTACAAAAATAATATCTACACATATTTATTTATACTCATCTTAAATATATGATATCTCAACATATTTAAAATATTAATAGCCTATTAACTTTAATTTTAATAGATTAATTTAATTTTGGCTCAAACTTTATTAATAATATATGATACACTTATATAAAAGAGGAGAACTTGTCTCTTCTCGAAGAAAGTCAGGTTCGAGTTTCGGAGGCTCAACGCTCAGAAGAGGCCCCCGAATGAATGGCCGCTTTGTCAAGATGGCGTCCTTTGTTCCTCGGGGCTTTTCCTCTGTCATCTACAGTGGCATGTTAGTAAATAAATTAATGTATCCATCTGTATTTTGTAGATTTTTAATTTTTGGACATGCTCTCAGTGAGCAAGACAAGAAGCGGTTTTCTATATAATAAGGCGACTTTTATAATAGCCTTATAGTATTTTCAAAATATGTATCTATTAACTAGCCAACATGATTATTTTGTAAAATTAACTATTTTTTTAATATATATGTAGTATCATGTATTATATATTTTGTATCCCTTTTTAATTAAAACTTTTATACAAATAAAAAATAGCGTATACTTTATTTGATAAAATTACATATAATTAAATGTTATATCTATATGTATTTTTAGATAATATTTATTTATTTTTTTATATGTAAGTTTCTTATATCATACATTTTTATAATTTTAACAAGATTTGAGTGTTTTAACTTTGTTTATAAAATATAAAATATTTATATACGATGAAAGTATATCCCGCACCCTGTGCGCTATTGACTAGTTTTCTTATAAACTACAGTGGACGCATTTAGTACTGACCTCACCGAATTTTTTGTGGGAGAGATTTAAGCAAACGCGTGTACAAATCTGTGTACTCCCTAATATGTTTTGGATAATAATAATATCTGAAAAAAAAATTATGTGCATGGTGTCCACAAAGAAAGCGTGAAAGTCGCACCAAACTCGCACGCGCTCAACCACACGACGCCCGTTAGCACGTGCAAACCGGGCCCCGCTTGCGGGGTCCCTCCGTTGCCTGGTAATCATACATTAGGTAGCAAAAAAAAAGTCATACCGCTTTCTCAGTCTTCCCTTCCTTATTTCTCGCTCTTCAACTCCCACCTCTGGCGACGAAGGGTAGCGGGCTGTTTCCCCCTGTTTTTCGGATCCGCATTTCCCGATCCCATCGCCGGCCTGCGTCGCCGATTCCGCCGCCCCGAGTCTGAGATCCGGCGAAGCTGCCGGCGGCCGGACTTGTTCTTCGTTTCTCCGGGGTAAGGATTTTTTCGCGACGGTGGTTTTTTTGTTTTCCTTTACGGAATTTCGGGGGGTTGTTAGTTGTGGTGGTTTTGTTCTTGTATTTTTGGTGGTGCTGGCTCGATAATTGGATGGTGTATTCGTTCTTGATGGAGTGGGTATTGTTAGATATGGGAATTTGCTAGTCGTGGTGTGGTCAATTACGGTTCTGGACTGATTGGATTGAGATTGGTTGCGCTTGTCCAGTCGTTTATCAAGTTTTTGATGGTTGCCTTGTTTAGGAACCGATGTTGTTGTTGTTGTGTACCTGTGTATGATCATGTAGCTTGTGCGATTATTTTCTATTTCTTCTTGATTAGGTTTCGACCAGCCTCGTCCATTCCATTTAGCTCTTCCTCTCATACGAAATACATTTGTTAGCTAATAGTTCAAAATCATTCCAATCATTGAGTGAAGCAAGGTGATATGCATGTTAGGTTGTAAGGTGAATATATATAGGGGTGCTATGATGTGGCGCCCCTTTTAGCAGCGCATCATGTGCTGATCCAACGGCCCACAGCACCCCCTCAACCCTGTGCCTGCCTCCACCCGCTCTCGCCTCCCTCCTCTCCGCCTCTTGCACCCCGCTGGCATCCCTGGCGACAGGGGCTGGCAGCCGTGGGGGTTGGCGCCCAGGGGGCAGCAGTGGGGGGAGGGGCAGATGGCACCAGGTGGGGGGCAGAGGGTGGCCAGTGGGGCGGCAGGCCAGGGTTGGCGGCCGGTGGGCAGCGGCAGGGGAGGGGTACAGGGCGGCGGGTGGGGGGCAGGGGGCGGCTGCGGGTGGTGGAGAGGCCAGGGGCAGGGGGCGGGCGGGGGCGAGGGTTGGCAGGACAGGGTTGGTGACGGTAGGGCGAGGGGCAGGGGCGGCGGGTGGGGTTAGGGGGCGGTGGGAGGGCAGGTGGGCCGAGGCGGCGGGAGGTGGGAGAGGGTGGTCGGCGGGAAGGTGGCGAAGTGGCGGGAGGGCGGAGGTGGGCAGGCGGGAGACACGGGGCTGTGGGCACGGCCCACATAGGCAGCACATGATGCGCTGCCAACAGGGGCAGCGCATCATGGTGCCCCCTATATATATATAATTAGTTTTTCATTTATTCATGTATATATACATATGCAGTGATGTCATATTATGCAATATGGGATATAATAATAAGGAAAAAGGATTAAGGTCGAGCCCAAACAAGGGGAGGAGGTCGTAAAGCCCACGGTAACAAAACAAAACAGTAGCCTTTGTCGTCCAAGTCAACAGGGGGTTTAGGAATCCGATGTGGGTATTCTTCTTATTACTTGTCGCCCGCGCCTCCTCCTCCTTCCCCCTAGCGTCCCCTGTATTCCTTACCCGCTGGCTACCATATGTAAAAGCTTTCATTTTTGGACTCCCATCACTTATCTCTCATCTTCGTGGTCCAGATCATGGAGTTTTCTCAGACGCCTAGATTTGAGATTCTCGCTATTACTGTCGCTCTTGTTGCAATTGGTGCCGGCGCTACTTATTTTTATTTCAGCAAAAAACCCAAAGGTATGTCCCTTCTTGGCTCTTCTTCTTCTTTTTTTGTATGTGTATTGGTTGGTAAAAGGGTTTAGAAGTATCCTATTTTGTGGATGGTTTTTTTGGTATCTCTTTTTGTATTTCTATCATCCTTCGTGCACGTTTGGCTTGTTGGCAATGGAATTATTGGGAAGTCAGAATTTTTGTGGTTAGTTGTATGATGATTGTCACTCAATGTTTGTTTTACTTTATGCGGTATCATATCGATATCGTTATGTTTTTATGCAGGGATTTTTTTTTCTTTTTGCTGACCCTCGTCTTCTATCATTATATTCTTCATCAATTGACAACACTATTTCTTCACTTTCTTTTATGTGAAGTGAAGTATAATTCTTGTTATCAATGCTGTGACTGTCTGAGAAAAGGATGACTTATGGAAAAGGTTTTTTCAAATTTAAAGTAGATTTCTAACTTTTTCATAGTACTATAGGTTGCTTGGATCCTGAAAACTTTAAGTACTTCAAACTAGTGGAGAGAAGGCAACTTAGTCACAATGTGGCCTCATTTGGTTTTGTCCTTCCTACTCCAACTTCTACGTTGGGACTTCCAATTGGACAACATATAAGTTGCAGGTTTGCTTTAAGAAGTTTTAAAAGCTTGATCTGCTAACAAGGCTTTTATTTCATGTCCTCAAAATTTTTCGTGCCATCTATTAAGAAGAGATCGTCTAGTTAAACAGGGGGAAGGATAGTCTTGGGGAAGAAGTTATAAAGCCATACACACCAACGACCTTGGACTCAGATGTTGGATACTTTGAGCTTGTTATAAAGGTCCATTCATTAATTCATTCTCACATAACTCCTTTAGTGATAAAATTGTTTGGCTTCCCTTTGTAACTATCATTATGTTTGATGCAGATGTATCCACAGGGAAGGATGTCACATCATTTTCGGGAAATGAAAGTTGGTGATTATCTGTCTGTTAAAGGACCAAAGGTATTATCATTGTTTAGAACTATCTTTAGCATATATGTGTTTCTTATTTTATTGAATATTTAAACATGTGAAAATTGAAGCTTAGTACATTAGCATTCTATTAAAAATTCATGTCATTTACATCTTATCTCATTTGTGTGCCCTTAATTTATGAAACCGTAATGACAATAATTCCAAACCATATATTACACTTTTAATAATTAGTTTTGGGTAATAAATTGTTGTTTCTAATAAAGTATCTAGTCAATCACAATGCTAGAAAAGTTGTCAGTATGTAACTGTGAAAGTACCCAAGTGATTTCAGGATTCATATGAAAGAATTTGACCGGGTTAAAATGTATAATATAATCCTGTTTGCCACACTACAATATTCTACTGAGTGTTAATTATTGACAAATATCTTATGAGCCTGGAATGAGTTTTCTTAATTCCTCTGGTCTGTATTGTGTGCATATGTTTCTCTTGAATTTTAGTCATATAAGTCTAATTTTCTTTCTCCTTCATTTGCTTCTACATTATCTTATTTCATTGCCATTTGCAGTTTACTAATTTGATCCAAGCCTTCAATAGATGATTTCTACTCCTGCAACATAAAATGGTGAATGATAGGTTTCTTTTAAATTCTATTAATTTGAATTGAAATAGACATGATACAATGGTATAGGATAGGTAGATTAGCATGGATAGATTATTGGGAAGGAAACTTGGGGTCAACTACCACCATTATTATTTTTATATTATCTACTTTTACAAGATACAAAAATAACTACAGCTCTCACAACAAGATCCCTGATTTATAGCAACAAATTAAACTCCTTGACTAACAAGATTTTCAATTAAATAACAAGAAGAAATGGGTGCAACATTGAAGAAAGTCATTTCTTGTAAATTAAGGAAAATGTACAAAACATTGCGGCTGAGCGTTTCTCTAATATCATGTTTTATTTTGCATTTGTATTTTCAGGGTCGTTTCAAGTATCAGCCAGGACAAGTGGAGGAGTTTGGAATGATTGCTGGAGGCTCGGGAATCACTCCCATGTTTCAAGTATGAAATATCAATAAAATTTTTTGTCACGTTAACATTGTTGACTCAGTTTCTTCCTTTCATTTTGATCCAACATTAAAATCTTGAGGTTGTAGTTGGGCTATCTGACTAAAGTTGTTTTAGAAAATGTTTTACATTGCTTTCGGTTGGTTTATTAGGTTGCTAGAGCGATATTAGAGAATCCAAAAGACACCACCAACGTCCATCTTATCTATGCCAATGTCACATTCGAGGACATTCTTCTTAAGGTATTCTTTATACTTTTTTAAAATTATCATGTTTTTCTATATGGGGGGTCATACCTTGTAGACATACAAGCTTCCCCACCCTAAATTTCTGTTTTTTTTATGCTTTAAGAGTTTAGGGTTGGCTCTTTCTGTGCTTTTCCCTTACTTTATTTTGTTCTTTTGTGCTTTCAGAGTCTAGAATTGACTCTTTCTGTGATTTATAATTTGATGAAAATAAAATGTACTTAGGATTTCTCCTTCCAAAAGAGTTTATGCCTTGGACAGGTCTTAAACTAGCTCAATAACAAGTTTTTTCATCTGCCAATGAGTAGCTACTCACAAGTTTTAGCAACTCTGTTTTTTATTTCTCTCTATATGGTTGTTCCTATGCGATGTTGTTGGGGAAATTATTGTGAATATATCTTTTAATTTGCAGGAAAAACTGGACAGTTTAGCTAGTGATTACCCGGGTCGCTTCAAAGTTTACTATGTCCTCAATCAGGTCAAGAACATTTATCCTCCAATCACAATCAGCTAAATGCTTGATAGGACAAATCAATTAAGTTTTTTTATAAAATTATAAGACATCAGTTGTTAAGGCTTTATCTATTATTATTGTCAATGGTAAATATTGTAGGATTCTTCTCCCTAACACCTTATACTTATAGAAAAATTTGTGATTCGAAAATGATTTGGAATATAAGAAAATATCATTCTGTACTTTGTCAGTAATATTTGGGTGTAATTTTGGTAACAGCCTCCGGAAGAATGGAATGGTGGTGTTGGTTTTGTTTCTAAAGAAATGATTCAAATTCACTGCCCGCCTCCAAAAGCTGGCATCCAGGTAAATTGAAATGAAAGAGTCATGCTTCTGAAATAACCTACAAAGAATTACCCTTATGCTGAAACATGCAGATTTTGAGATGCGGTCCTCCACCCATGAACAAAGCTATGGCCGCTCACCTTGATGAACTTGGTTACACTAAGGAGATGCAGTTCCAGTTCTGAACCCCAAAGCAATTCCATTACCGCAGACTTGATGAACTCATTATGGTGGTGCAAACTGGAATTTATATGCCAACATTGGGTAATTTTTTGCTTGGTAATTTTGCTTTGATTGGCTGCTTAATCGAACCAGATTTATTTTCCCAAAAAATATTGATGATCAAATCATTGTATCATCATCCAAGCATATTAGATGCAGCTCACTCCACAGCTAGCAAGCCAATCTAATCCATCTGTCTTCTCTCTTGTTAAGATTATAGTAGCGGGTTATTTCTTATATCGTTACTCCAGCGATATATTAATGTCGCAACTTGTAGCCCGGTTGTATGATGACAATTATCATAACCCAACCAAATGATAAGAAACAATATGATTAGATAGGCTTGCTACAAATGGATGTGATGGATCTGATGTACATGGACGTTGAGCAACATCTGACATTAATGAATTCAATTGTGAGTAGGGTTAAACGAGCGAGTGTAGCTTGTGTTCGAATTTGATTTGAATAGTTTGAAGTTTGTTCGAAGGTAACAAGTTTTGAGGGCATATGTTCAAAATTAACTCAAATATTTTTATGTTGTTCAAGTTCGACTTGAGATTGAGTACATTTAAATTGTTAAGTTTTGAGGAGCTCAAAACTAGTTTGTTTGGGAATTTGAAACTAGTTCGTTTGGGAGTTTGAAATTTTTTTTCTTTTGGAAGCTTTGAAATTAATTTGTTTGGGAACTTGAAACCGGTTCGTTTAGGAGTTTGAAACCAACTCGATCATAAACTTGAAAGTAATTCGTTTGAGAGAAAATATATAATTATAAAAATTAAAATTAGCAAAAATAATTTATTAATGTATTTATATAATTTTTTTCAATAATAAAAGGTTTTTTTCTAGTTTTAACCATGTTTTAATTTTTTTTACAAAATACTTAAAGGCACCATTTAACAATATACGTTTTCAAAAAAATAAAACTCTTAGAACTGTAAACCTAAAATTAAAAGAAAGTTATCAAAAATTTATATTTTATATCCTTTATTTATATTTAGATAGGTTTTATCTAGCCTTCGTTTCGGAAAAAAAATAACGGATATCATCAATTGTGAGATGTTAGATTAAATAAAAAATAAATTTTGTCAAAGGAATAAATATATACTAGTCTTCTTGTTTAACTCAATAAAAAAATTTTAAATTAAAAGTTCATGGATATATTTTAATAATTTACCAAAGCTATAACAATTAATCGAAGTAAATATTAAAATTTTAAATATGCTTTGGGTTTGAATATGTGCTACAAAAACAAACTACTATAAGTATATATTAAAAAATTTAATTTCACTTTTGGATCTGAAAAATTGAATATAAAATTAATCTAAAGACACAATCATGCCAATACAAATAAGAAGAGGTAATATTCATTAATAAATAGCAAGGGAGTAACATGTACAATCTAAATCATTACCTAAGTTCTCATTATCCTCATCTTCGCTCTCTTCACAATACCATAAATGTAGTTAATCTTGAGCACAAATTAAAGCTTTAATTTTGTTCGATTTCAAACTGCCACAATAATCACCGATAACTCTCTCACTACGTATTAAAAGTAGATTCTTACGATATTGAAGAAAGTGGAATTGTTAAGATATCTTTGTCATGGCCTTTAAGGTTTTCTATTTTAAGGAAGCGATTTTTCAATAATCCAAAACATCGAAATGCATTCCATAATCAACTCTCATTCTTTATTGTTAAAGATATGCATCTACATCTTATTTCTTCACATGAAACTATTCACGAGAATTTATAAATCTTTCAAATTTTTCATCGTCGGTGAGCATTTTATCATCACTTTTATTTTCAAGAAAGTAATCATGATGCAAACTATTCTTCAATTTGTTCTCATAGAATTTATATACCCTTTTTAAAGCATCTTCAACCTTTTTCATATAAGCTTGAAAAGTTGATTCAGAATGATAAAGTTTGTGGAAAACAAATTCGATCTCTTCTCAATTTATATCTTGGATCTAGTACACATACAAATACTAGAGCTAAACTATTTTTCCTAGCTTGATTGTGTTTAGAGTTAGAGGCCCATTTAGCATTATTTCATTGATTCCAACCTATAGAATCACTTTTAGGATTTGAGTCAGTTTTGACTTTTGACGGTCTTGATCTGAGCTTTCCGTTCACATATATAATGCATATATCCATAAGTGGGCCCCACTAAGCCACCAGTTGTCGGGTGTTTAGATTATGCCACATGGCAAGATCTGAGCCATCCATGTCAGTTGTGGCTTCACCATGTTATTTTTCCATAGATTTTTCGTAATTTTGGAGTTTTACACCATTACCGCTGCCACCACTTTGGCTTGTTGCCGATTAGTCTCCGGCCTGCCCCTTGCCACCGGACCGGCACCCCTATGACCCTTCCTAGCCGGCTTTCTATTTGTACTACTCATGACAATCATCGCCACCGGCGAGGAGTTTTAAGCCAGTTTTCGACGCCATCGTCGCCGCAGTTCGGGCTATTTTCTAGCGCCGGTGAGCTACAACTAGCCAATCTGACCACCTACACAGTTTCATCTTGCTCATATCTCTATTTTGAGACAACCTACGACCACCGTCATGGCCGCAATCGCCGCTGGCGATGCATCCGCACTTGTGGCAATTCCACCTTCTTTCCGGCCGTTTTTGGCTAGCCAATGGCCTGACTCAACTGATCATCACCACCAGCACCTCTGCCATGATGCCCCTATTGATCTCGACCGACGTTGACCCCATCCGCGTTGTCGTCTGCATTTTTCGACAAGGGGCACCGCCGCTTCCCGTCCAGCCCGTTTGCCGGTGTAGCATCCGACTTTCGACTACCCTTGTCTACGTCCTCGTCCGCCTGGCTGTGCCCCAGTTCGCTAGTCCGAGCCCATGTTCGTGTCCATCAGTCCAGCTCATGTTTGCCTAGTCAACCCAACCCATTTTTCAGTTAATCGAAACCAAGTTGACTCAGTCCAAACCAAGTTGACTCAGTCCAACTTAGTTTGGTTCAGCTCGGTTCGGTCAGGTTCACCTTATTTTCAGCCATTTTCGGTTATTTTTTAACCATTTTCGATAATTTGAGAACCTTTATATTAGTTTAGATACATATTCACATGATTTAGTATGTTTAGATGTTATGATTATTTTTCTTTATTTATTATTTATTTCTTGTTATTCGTGTATTTATTGATTATAATTCATGTTTATATGATTATTTATTATTAATAATGACATATTTATTTATTAATATTAGTCTTTTTTATGTTTACTAAATTGTATTTATTTATTTATTTATTTGTTCATGTATATGTTATTATTTATTTGTATTTAATTATGGATTATTGTATTTTATAACTATTATATTATTATTATTCATGATTAATGAGTGCTAACTATTTATTTATTTATTTAAGGAATTATTATTATATATATATATATATATATATATATATATATACTAACATGAGTGTATATGATATTTACTCGTGTTTATATATATATTTATATAGTATAATTATGTTATTATTTTATGATCAAAGTATTATTTACAATATATATATGTTTACTAACACGAGTGTATATGATATTTACTCGTGTTTACCTGTTTATTTATATAGTGTAATTATATTATTATTTTATGATTAAAGTATTATTTATGTTCATGTATTTATTATTTATCTAATTATTTATTACTTATGTCCACGTGTTTAGTTATACGTTTGTTAGCATTATTTTTTATAAGGATATATTGATGATATGAGCAGCATGCATCATATAGAGACATCAATATTTTACTTAGGAGTGGATTTCGATGTAGGTTACAAACTCTGAGCTCACCCTAGATGTGTCTATGCGGTTGGAGCTTAGCCCACAAGTCCGTAGGACTCTCCCTTTGTTTGATCTTTGCTTGATTCCTTACGTATCGAGTTTAATCGTGTTTTAGACGTAGGGCGACATCGGCGGCCTTTTATCAGATCCCTCAGATGTCAAGCCATTTAGCCGTGTTTTCTACACATATTTAATAAAACTACAAGGATGAGATCTCTTCTTGGTTTTTAAACTTAAGCTCCAGAAATATATAATACAAGCATCTTCTCTAAACCTACTATATAAGTACGTGTATTTTTACGGATTTTACGAATTAGAGAGTGAATAGTATGGAGATATGTAGTGCCACAAATTCCTTTGGGCCGATTTATTATTCACACAGAATCTTGATAATTATCCCATATTTATTACCATAAATAAATATATAATTCTGTCAAATATTAACCTTCTTTTAGGCCGATTAATATTCACATGAATTATATACCCACAACTGTCTAAATATTTTAAAATAAACTAATTTTTTACAAAAAAACTACTTTGGTAGCATTTTGAAGTCATTAATAAATTCTAAAATATTAATTATAATTGAACCATAATTTGAATTTAATAACCCCAAATGTAAATAACATAAAATTGAAAAAGTTATAAAAATATCTTTATTTAGAAATTTATGAAATTATAACCTTTTTTCTTTTTATAACTTTATTTTCCTCATTTGATATTTTGCTAAAATAGGATCTTAATGTGAGAACACATATCCTATATACAATTGCTTGTATTTTCTTTACCCATCGACTGCCAAATTTAGGTTATTGCCAGTGGGTTGAAGACATAAGCAATATAAATGGGTTACCCCATGGTTGGTTGATTAATCATCATGCCTGAATCATTAGATCTGGATGTAATATGGAACAAGACTGTTTTTATTTTAGGATCTATCTTTTTTTGAATCTTGATCATCCAAATTGCATGTCGAAGTTGGGTGATCCAAAATTAAACACAAATCAAATTAATCCTCAATGATCTAATACCACTTGTGTTAAACTTTAACTTTTAACCAAATTATACCGATGATAAAAACCTCATCAATAAAACCTTCTTCAGATTAAATCATTAAGAAAATAAAATTTAATATCGGAAGCGTATTTGAATCCATAATAGTAAAATGATTCTTAACTTTTTAGGTTTTGATCTTCTAAATTAAGTATCGATTCTCCAAAGCCAGAGTTTCTAGATGATGGGATACCAGAAAGAAAAAATACGGGGCGAATTTGTAGACCATAACCAGTATTTATCCTTATTTTTCTTAATTTTAATTTGAACCATCATAAATTAGAGATTCCGAAAACAATATGCACACATATTTATCCATACTTATCTTAAATATATATGCATATATTATCCATACTTCTATATAAATATATTATCTTTAAATATTAATGATCTATTAATCTTAACTTTAATAAATCAATTTAATTTAAGCCCAATCCTACTAATAGCATATGCTACAATTATATACTTTTATATATATATATATATATATATACATATATATATATATATATGTGTGTCAAAAATCTAATAGATTTCTCATGTATCATCGTTATTACCGAATCCAACACCTCCTAACGATCGACTTGTATCTCTTTTGTTAGATGATGCTCTTTTAAGTTTATCCTTTTGCTATAGCTAGATTTGAGATATCATATTTGATCTCCATTAGCTAGTAATTGATTATTTCACAGTCGAAATCTTGAAGATAGTTCCAGAAGTTGTATTGCTCTATATATGTATAGATTGAAGTTAAATATATGCATGAGATTGATTTAAGATTTTGAAGGGTGTGAAATGTAGTTTTCAAAAAATGCATGGGAAGAATTAGTGAAGCAGCTTAGTAGAAGAGGTACAAGAACGTTATCGTAAATATGCTTAGGGGTGCTAATCGAGCGAGCGAGCCGAACTCAACTTGTTCGAACTCGGCTCGAGCTCGAATACACTTGAATTTTCCCGAGCTCGAATCTAACTTGTTCGTGAGCTCGAAATTAGCTCGATTAAAAGTCAAAAGTACCTCACTTAAAAATTCTATAAATGTAGATTGAACCCACAACCATCAACTTTAATACTTACCATCTCAACTGTCTCACTTCTTTGTTATTATATTGTATATATATATATATATATATATATATATAAAAGATATAAAACTATATTATTATATTATTTTATCGAGTCGTGTTCGAGTCGAGTTCAAAACGAGTTTGAGTTATAACCGAGTCGAATCGAGTCGAATACGACCTTGCTTAAGCTCGGCTCGTAAGATTCTAAGTTTGAGTTAAGTTCAAGCTCGAACTCGAGTATTTAAATATCGAGTTTCGAGTCGAGTCAAACCGAGCCGAACGCTAAATGTTCACGAACTGACTCACTCAATTAGAAACGTTAAATATATGCTAACAGTCGATCTCTTCAATGAAGATTCTCGTGCCGGTACATGATCCTTGGACAAGGGATGGCTCCGTTAGCTCAATTCATCTCACAAGCTCGGCCAAAGTCGAGTAGAGCCTGGCTAAATTAGCTTGACAATTATTTTTTTCAAAATAAAAATATAATTATAAAGGTAAATTGTAAAAAAATAACATTAACATCCCAACTTGACACTCGCAGTTCGAAAACAGCACCAACAAGCTATGCTGTATAATCCTTTCATCAATTAAAAATTTAAGAGGCTTATATACATGATCAACTACATATAGCTCATATACCTAAGTAAAACTTTTATTTCTAATAATTTAGTGGGTCTAACGGCTTAAAATCCACATCAATAAATATAAATATAAAAAGGGTAATTATAATTTATAAATTTTACAACACTTTCGCCTTGAGTAAAAAAATAATTTTAAAATACTTTTAACTAAATGCATTTAAAAACAATTAAAAGTGGGTCTAAAAAATATAAATAGCTTAGAGAGACGAAAGGATGTTGAGCTGGGGAAGGGGTTGGACCGTAGAGTGGAGTTGGGAGATGAAGGTACGCATCGCAGAAAGGGGCAAGCAGATGGGAACGAGGATGCCCTCCTTCCCTCCCCTGGGGTTCTTGAAGGGGATGAAGAAGGTGGACGTTCTGGCCCCAACTGCATTCCTGGCCGGGCCACTATACACCGGCTTCCCCCACCCAAAGTCCACCTCCTCCAATCCAGCACGCTTCAAGTCCGACACCAAGAAGGTGCCCACCACCGTGTGCCGTGGTCTCCCCTTGAGCACCAGCATGTCCGCCAACGACCTCATGTACTCCTCTGTCACCTCACTTTTAGCCTTCTTCACTAGCTCCAGCGTGTACTCCAATGGCCGCCCGCTCAGCTCCCCCGCCGTGGTCACCGCGACGGGGTAGGCCAGGGCGTTGCCGTAGTACCCGGTGGGGAGCGGCGGGTGGAACCGGAAGCGGGAGTTGACGACGCAGATGAACCGGACCTTCTCAGTCGGGTCAAGCCGCAGCGCCGTGGTCCGACAGCGCCAGAGGAAGGCGGCGAGGATCTCGAAGGTGGTGGAGGAGGTGCGGAGGTGGCGGGGAGGCGCTGCCGCAGGACCGCGAGCTCGGCTGCGCCGAAGAAGAAGGAGCGGTGGACCGCGTCGGTGAAAGGGACGAGGCTGCCGTCGACCTGGTCGTACTCCGGGTGGGAACGGGTCACGGTGGGGGGATCCCGGGCGCTGAGCAGGTGGCGCTGCCACACCGGGGGGACAGTCGGGGACGCTGCGCCTCGGCACATGTCTCCCAACGCCGTCAAGAATTGGGCCAGCCCCGTCGCGTCGCTCATCGCATGGTTGAGTCGTATGGCGCTGATGAATCCCCCACATGCCAGCCCTGTCACCTTTAAAATATATAAAAGCGGGGTAAGTCAAACCGTCGATTTCATTTCGACTTTAAATCTACCTTCACGAACTGACAAAATTAAGTTTTGATCTCTTTCAACAGAAATTCATTTTATGAAAAATCCTGAATTTAGTATTTTGGTCGGTCATTCGAGATCCATTCGATAATATGTTGGGGGATATTTATATGATCTAATATAAAAGCTTAAATAGCATTTACAGAATTTTTATATAATATAATTTAAAAAATATTACAAACACATTAATTAGATTATACGTTTTTTATTTTTTTCAATTGGATTTATAAATTGGTGAGCCCAAAATATTAATAATAATAAATATATATAATTTATAATTTAAATTTAATAACAGATATAATCGCATTCCCGATTGAAGCCTGAACTCACAAAATTTTTATATATAATATAATTTAAAAAATATTATAAACACATTAATTAAATTATATACCTCCTACTCTTTAAATTGGATTCATAAATTTATAAACTTAAAAAATAAATAATAATAATAAATATGCACTAAATTTATAACTTAAATTTAATAACAAAATATAATTTTATTCACGGTTGAGTGTCCGCGAAATACCACTTAAGGTGGGTGAATGATTATAACTGATATTGTAACTTAAATTTACTATAAATTAAATAGATAAAATATATTAGTCAGATCAGCTTCAATTTTATGTGAATCTAATTTACAAACAGATTGTATGTCCATTTTCCGCTTACAAATAATTACATCTCTTCTCTTCGAAAAAAAAATCTGTTCTCTTTACTCTTCTGAGCCAATATTTTTCTCAAACACTAAACGTATTGTGTTTTTTCTTTTAAAATATCAAAGCAAAATTAAAACCACAACCAAACACCTCGCCCTAAATCAAACAAAACAACTACTCAAACAGCGACAAATACAGCACCATTTACTAAAACATTGAGTTAATTATTTATTTTTATTATATTAAGTATATTGATCTTGTGATCAAATTCACACCCTCGTGAACTTATACCGTAAACGTGTACCTGAATCAAAAGCAAGGGGCAGTCGGTGATGCCATCGGAGCCAGGAACGCCGCAGAGAAGTTGGTCAAAGCAGGGGAAGGGAGGGTGGAGGACGTCCCCGAAATTGGAGAGCCGAACGTCGGCGTCGGCCTCAATGAAGAGGACGCCCTCGCCGTTGCACTCCACGCTCAGCTTCCCGTTGGGTCCTTCCCTCAGCCTGCCGGCTAAAGGGTAGTAAGGAACCAGTGCCCTGGCCAGCCCGTCCCTGATAACAGCAGCCGGGTCCTTCCCCTTCATCCTCCCATCCGCCCCGTAGAACTGGATCGTCGAGATGTGGAACCGGAGCGATTCTTGGTCGTCTATGTCCGACAGCTGTTTCCACTCATATGGCGTTGCCACCGCCGGCTTCACAAGCACGGCCTCCTTCCTTCTCACACTAAACTTGAGTAATTGGGAGCTAGGGCCGGCCATGGCGACCGTATAAGGGGACTGGTAAGGTCTCCTGCTACAGGGTAGGCCTTGCTGGATACTCAACAATGAGTTGGCCAACTAATCAAGGAATATGAGGACGTTTGGAAAAGTGGAAGACCACTCTTGTGCTACTCCGTGTATGTAGATGGTGGGAGGCTTTGATAAGAGATCGTCCTCTTTCTCTCTGCTTACCATGTAGAGGTGTTTGGTATGGATAAGCCTTGCTCAGATAATCTTAATTGGGTAATTGAATCCAATTTTTAATTTTTTTAATAGAACCGGTTTAAATAGGTTTATTACTTTTTTTAAATTGATAAATTTAATATGGTGGATATATATATATATATATATATATATATATATATATATATATATATATATATGGGTAAAGGTTTCCTGTGCAAGAGGCAGGAAACCCTTACCTGCGCCAAGATAATCTGGGCTATCCGATTATGATCGAATGGCCCAGATTTGATAAAAAACTTTCTTTTTCCACCACCCCCCCTTCGCCGGCGGCCGGGCGGGCGGGGGTGGGCGAGGCGAGCGTGAGGGCGGCGTGCGGTGGGCGGAGGAGAAGGGGGAGGGCGGCGTCCGGGGTCCGGCCGCGGCCGGCCGGGTGGGGGGTGGGCGAGGCGGGGCGAGGGCGGCGTGGGTGGGCGGAGGACAGGGGGAGGCGGCGTCCGGGGATCCGGCCGGGCGGGGGTGGGCGAGGCGGGGCGAGGGCGGCGTGGGTAGGAGGCCCTCGCCCCGCCTCGCCCACTCCACTGCCGGCCGGCCGCTGGCCGGATCCCGGCCGCCGGCGAGGAGAGGGGGTGTGGAGGCTTTCTGTATCAAACTGGGCCGTTTGATCATAATCGGACGGCCCAGATTATTACTATTGTGCGCAGGGGCGCTACTCTGCCTTTGGCGTAGGGTAGCGTCTCTATATATATATATAAATCACTTATAAATTGGTCAAACTCAGTTTCTATCGTATGATTCGATGACCAATTCTAACGATTATATATATATATATATATATGACTCAAATTTTAACGGAGTCAAGTTGCATCAGCTAAATTGAATTTGTTCAAATTGATTCTCACAACAATGATCCAATCCAAATAAATATTATTTTAATGCTATAATTTTGAGTAATTAATAATAGAAAATGTTTACCAGAGCTGAAGTGGTTCTCTACCATGATTAATTTGTACCATCGAATGGTTCAGATTAAATCACCCTAGCGAACCTTACACTCCCCTTACCACCTCCACCTCGGTGGCTAAGGGTGGACATCAGTTGGGCACAGATAGAACAAACCTTTGATTAATCTGTTTAACTTTTTTTATATAGCTAACCACATTATTAATTTATTAACTAGATTAATTTTACATAATTAAACTTGATTAATTTTATGAGGATAAATTAGTTTTAGTTGATTTATTTTATTAAGTTGGTTATTTATTTGATTATTGTTGTCAATTGCTGATTTATTAAGTTATTAGTCACATTAATCAAGTTATTTGATTTACTAAAGCAATAATGTTTTGCTTCAATTGTTTAAATTAATCATGATATATTGATTCTTTAATGATTTGCTAATTTATTTTAATCACACATTAGTATTAATATTTGTTGTCTTGTTTTAGTTAATTAAATTAATCATAATATTTTGTGTAAAACCCGAGTTGTTCACCAGAGAGTTTTTACTTTCGGTTCAGTTGTTATCTGAATCGGGTAAGTAGGGTCTGGCTCTTTTAGCTAACCTGACCTATACTTCTTTTGCTAACCCAACCCATACATCGATAGTTATGTCACTCATACCTCTATGGAAATGACACTCATACATCAATAGGTATGACACCTATACCTTTATATGAATGACACCCATACCTCAATAGGTATGACACCCATACCTTCTTATCCAACTCATACCTCTTTAGGTATAATACCCATACCTAAGACATCACCAAACTAACCACCATTTTTCTATAAAATCCACCCCTTCCCTCACCTTTTCACCATTTCTCCTTCCCTCTTCACCTCCAACTATTTTCTTCTACTCTCTTTGGCCTTCTTCTTCCTCCTTAGAGCTCTAAGAAACTCCCACCACGTTCCTAGCATCCTTAGGTGGTAGGCTTTGAGGTTGGATGCCTTAAAAGACCTCACGTTGGTCTTCGCTCGTTAGCATTAGGTTTGGGTTGCCTCTATTGCTTGTTGTGTGATTTGTATCACTTGTATGATTGTATGAATTTATTTTTAGGACATTTTTATCATGTATATCTGAATGTTAGCAGAATTTAATCACACATTCATATTATTTGGACATGTGAATAAATAGATATGAGTTTTACAATGCATGTAGGTTACTGATATGCACCATTTTAGTATAAAAATCATATCTTATCAACTAATGTTCAATTTACACGATTATTATTTTGTTGCACTCAAAACATGTAGATCTACAACCTTTGTGATGTGTGTTTTACTTGTCATGCCCTATAATTTGCATGTATGAGGGTAAAGAGTGAGGAAATGTAGTGATTTGGACCGTTATAGTGATATAAGAGCTCATTGCTCCAACTTTTACTCTCTGACCTTATAGGATCCGTTGATGCACAACATGCATATTTTTCATGGTAATTTAATGAGTTCTTTGTAAAATTTTAATCCTAATATAACCACTAAATAATCATGAATATAACTCATAAGTACACCTTAATATTTCCTGTGTGTTATGACTATGAGCATGATCTATAATTGTGTGATATTTTAAGCCACGAATTTTAAACTAATAAAATCTTGTAAAATTATATGATACTGAACTAATTATCTACTTGAAATATATAAATTTTGGGAATGGTTAAAAATCATCTAGGTACGTTTAAGAGGTGTTTACCGAGATATTGTAAAGATGCTAGGTGAAAACCTTATTTTTTCAGTCCAGTTGTAAATTACCTTCAAATAGGTTTACAGTGTTGGATTTTAGTAAAACTTGGTCCACGCCTTACTCTATGTCTTAGTAGGACCGTGACCAATTTTGAGGCCATTTGGGTAGGTTTCTAATTTTATTTGTAAATTTCAAATTTGTTATGGTCCAGATAGCTCCAGAAACAGCCCATCCAGTGATCCAACTTGTAAAATCCACTTAGGCTTATTTACAAAGTAAATTTAGCCTAGCCCTTACTGGTCTCAAACTACGTGTGTTAGCTAACTAGGCCAACTGACCCAAGCCCATTTGAAGTGCATTAGCCCATGAACCAACAGTTACAAAATTGGTGTGCAGCTCAGGAATACTATTCTAGCACCTTAGGACCGAGTTTAATGGGCCTTGTTCCTCTTGATTGGCCCATGGGCCAGCCATGGTGGAATTTAACTTTGAACCTTGGAGTGTAAGGGACAATCCATCCAAAATTTGGCCCATTTGGGCATTGTTAGGCCCATTCGAAAAGTTATCTAATAAGCCCCATTGATTAAAAATCATAGAATTGATTAAAACCTACTAAGTGAATATGAAACTAAAACCCTAATTAAGTTACCTAATAAGGTTTAATACTTCACTTAGGACCCAATTAAGATAATTAAGTGATGTTAAGTGTTGAGCTTGTGTGTAGGCTTTGCCTCGTTTTACATGCTAATGTGACCCAATTCTTATTCTATCCCATCTCCATGCTAGGTATCGCGGGTGAGCTCACCAACTAGAATATAGAGCCCTACTCACCCAGGTTCGTAGGACTCTCCTTTGTTTGACTCCATGCGTGTCGAGTTTTACCGTGTTTTAGACGTAGGATGACATCGATAATATTTTATCAGATCACCCTGATGTTGGGCCATTTAGTTGTGTTTTCTACACATGTTTAATAAAACTACAAGGATGAGACCCCTTGTTGGTTTTCGAACTAAAACTCTAGAAATATATGATATAAGCTTCTTCCCTAAACCTATTATATAAGTACATGCAATTTTATGGATTTCACGAATAAGAGAGTGAGCAGTATGGAGATATGTATGGGCCGTACTAGTGCTCCTTCAAACCTTGAGGTAGTGTAGTGTATGAGGGTATTCCATAACACAACACATTTCTGAAATTATGGGCCGTACTAGTCCTCCTTCAAACCTTGAGGTAGTGCAGTGTATGAGGGTATTGCATAACACAACACATTTCTGAAATTTGTGGCACTAACTTAACTGTTTCTCTTTCTCATTAGCCTACATACTAGTCACCTAGTTATCAACATTATCCACGACCGATGTGGGATAAACCCAACAATCACGGGCCTCTCTTAATCTAAAAGCTAGCTCAGCAAATAAGGTTTTCCCATTAGCCTCTATACTAGTCACCAACATCATCCACAACCGATGTGGGATAAACCCTCCAAAAGCTAGCTCAGGGAATAAGGCTTTCCCATTAGCTTATATACTAGTCACCTAGTCACTAACAACATCCACTACCGATGTGGGATAAACCCAACAATCACAAGCCTCTCTTAATCTAAAAGCTAGCTCGGGAAGTAAAACTTTCTCATTAGCCTATATATTAGTCACTTAGTCACCAACATCATCCACGACCAATGTGATAAGGCTTTCCCATTAGCCTCTATACTAATCACCTAGTCACCAACATTATCCACGACCGATGTGGGATAGATCCAACAACTCCCCTTCACATATCGGGCGATCCCGAAATCACCATCATTTGGCATATCATCACCACGTGTAAAACCCAGCGTAGGCAAACCCTTTATCAGATGACACTCACATATTATCACCTCGTGTAAAACCCTTCACATATCATCACCTCATGTGTACCCCTCACATATCAAGTCACCAACATCATCCATGACCGATATGAGATAGACCCAACAACTCCCATTCACACATCGGATGATCCCGAAATCACCCGAAATCATCATTGTCTGAACCTCCTTGTGTAAAAGGCATATTGTCAACCCGGTGTAGGCAAAGCATAGGCAAAACTCGGCTCTGATACCACTTTTAGGCCCAACACCAAATCCCACTTGGCTCTAATACTACTATTGGGCCCTATGGATCCCCAAAACAGACTTGCAATAAATGTCATGGGCTCTCTTAATCCAAAAACTTGCAATAAGTGTCATGAGCCTCTCTTAATCCAAAAGCTAATTCAGGGAATAAAACTTTCCCATTAGCCTATGTATTAGTCACCAACATCATCTATAAATGATGTGGGATAAACCCAACATGCACCTGCTCCACTTCTTTACTCAAAGCTTTGATTAGTCGTTGGCTTGGAAAATACACCTGCATTGGGCTTTTGAATACATCTGATGACCGTAGTTCTCGGGCAGCAGCCATCAGAGCAACGAGGAATGGCTAATGTGCGGGAGAATAGGTTGTTGTTGTTTGTCTTGTTGCAAATGCATTCTTGCAATTAGATTGGGTTTTGAATCTTTTAATGTGCTCATATAATCCATTTGAAGATAAAATATTTTTTTATTAGCAGATAAGTTCGCCAAATTGTGCTCAATGGATATGCTGCTTCTGAACAGGTAGGTTTTGGTGGATTTTTAGATTTGTTATCGACTAATGAACTTACTCTTCTCCTTAATGCAATATATAAGAGCACGTATGAGAGGTGACTATTAGCTATTTATTGCCTTAATTTTTAGATCATTCGTTGCTTGCTAGTACTGTAATTATAGATTCTGTTGTTTATTTAGTTAAATGTACATCATGTTTGAATTTAATGGCTCTTTAACTCAAATATGGTAGAGCATTTGGTAGTTTTTAAGCTTCCAAGAAGACGATGGTTCAAATCCATCAAGAGTCAGTTGAAATATAGTTGAAATTTTGATTTATGATAAATTAGAGTTCTATTTGAGAAGCTTTTAGTAGTAGTGCCAACTTAGTTACAATTTGCGGCCATGTATTTTCTATTTTGTGTAGAATTAAATATTTTTCCATGAAATTTACGGTTCTTCAGCTCCAATTAGTAAGAGCACTGGGAGATCATTCTCCTAAGGGGATGGTGGTTCAAATTCACCAAGAACCTTAACTTACTCAATTTAAAAATTAAAAGGGAAGTTCATGAGTTGCTTTTATTTAGTCTGAGTTTTATTTACTTGGTTTGTTCACAAAAATCCATCATTTAGAAACAGTATGTATTAAAGAACATAAGAAACTAACGGTGAAAATAAGAGGCATGTCGCTGTTACTTGCATTTTTGTACAAGTAGTGCTAAGTTTCTTTATTGATGCTTTCCACTTTTATTGGATCTTCTGCTACTTATACTTACAAATAATGTTGGCAGAAAGCGAACATTATTGATGCTATTTGAATGCATCTGGGGAGTCCTACATATGTTAAAAAATTCAGATGACTGCATTTCAACAGCTCACTTTGCTGAAATTCTGTTGATCTCAATTAGAATCATTTACTTAGTAGCTAATTCAGTTATTTCATCTACTAAATGCCCAATAGAAACATCAATCCTCATTCAAATTAGCAAGCTGGCAAGATAAAAATTAACTTCAAGAAATTAGAATGGAAAAAAATTGCTTATATCCATGGTGGATTTGAACCACCGCCTCAAGGGAAAGAATACCCTTGTGCTCTTCCTATTAAGCTGAAGGGCTATTTATAAGATTTTAATTCTTTCCTGAACAATTCCATATTCAACAACCAAATCAGGAAGCAGAGAGAGCAAAGAATCTCAATTTAAATGTATAATGGATTGAATCTAGATATTACCTTACTTGCAAACTATATCCCCTCTAGAAGTCTTAGTATAGATCAAACAAGACATCGCATTTCAACGCTACCTAAACTACCTGCTCAACTACGTCTGCTTCACATTGCTTGGTGTTATCTTGTACAAATCATGGGCATGGGCAACCTTGAATTTAGCAATTTGTTATCTCCAAGCTCGTTTGTCAGAATGAGCTCAATTTACTAGGAGTGGAAATAACCTACTCGGTGAGATCAAACCAGCCATTGGGAAGCTGTCCCAACTTAAGGAGTTGGGTCTTGCTTACTGCCAAGTCAATGGAAGCATTGCTGTTGAGATTGACAAATATGATAGAAAAATGAACCAGACTTTGTGGCTTCTCCCCAACACTAAAAAGATCGGAACCTGTTGGGTAATTGCATTCATAATAGACTTGAAGCTATATGCAAGAAAAATATCGCAGATGTTTGTATAGTTGTGGCAATTTTATATCATAATACACTGGCTGTCCAAAACTCCTTACACAAAAGGCAGTCACGAAATCAGTTTTGATCATAGCCTAAGTTCCAAATTGACATATCCTTTTTGAAACAAACAATCCAACAGCAGCAAATAATGACCTCCATAATTATAAACAAATCGAATACCTTTCAGAAAAGATATTCTACATAAACAATACAAATGCTCATCCCTTCAAGATATCCACTCCTCTACACAAGGGAGACAATAGATGTTTAATTTTAATTAATTATGAGCATTAACATATACCTTTTAGTTTTTGCTAGGTATTTCTATAATTTCTTGTCGACATGCAATTATACTTCTAATAAGCACAAACATCACTAATTTTGTGACAATGCTCGTAAGCGTAGAACACAATAGACTTCCCTACTTTTTCAATCGGAGTTTTACGCCCATAATAAGCTCCTTGTGATAGACTTTATTTAGAATTTAGATTTCATATCAAATTATCGAGAGAAATAAAATAAATAAATGAAATAGCGGAAGCGTACCTGAAGCCATAAAGAAATCAGAGTCTTGATCACTTAGGTTTTGGATCTTCCAAATTCAAGACTAGTTTTCTAAACCAAAGTTCTGGACAATGGGATACCAGAACGAAAACCAGATATGAATTCAGGGACCATAACCTCCATATTTATAGCCTTAGTTCCATAAATTCAATTCCACCCATAACGAAAGAGAATTTATGAAAAGGTATCTACACATTAAATTCCACACTTTTCTCATTAAATTCCACACCTTAATTTATGGCTCATAACCTTTAACTTTAGTAGATCAATTTAATTTAGCCAACCTTATATAATAACATATGATACAATTCTGATTCATGTATATATTTATGTCCAATTTCCAACAATCTCCCACTTGGACTTAATATATACACAAAATAATTGTATAACTTTATGAGCTCCAAACATATGTCATTATACCAAAATAACAATCTCGTCCATTAATCAATGTCAATATAGGATCAAGGCGATTTTCGTCACAATGAGCGTAACTAAACCTTCCATGGTCACATACACCAACATAATCAAATGACATAGATCAAGTATGGATGTGTAGCATGAAAATTACATGTAATTTGATCTGAACATGCCTATTTTCAACTGGTCCAACCTTATGAGATCACCAAAATACCAAAACAGAGTGAACCTTAAACCAAAATACTGCAGCTTATTACAAACTCCCACTAAAGTAACATATCATCAAATGATACAATACCCATCTGAGCAACATGCTCATGAAAGACCTTAGTAGTAATCCTTTAGTAAGCGGATCCGCAACCATGGAGTTTGTTCCAATATGTTCTATTGATACTTTACCACTCTGAACTCTTTCTTTACAACAAGAAACCTGATCTCTATATGTTTTGATTTAGATGAGCTCCTGTTGTTATTTGAATATGACACTGCAGACTGACTGTCACAGAATATCTTAGTGGTCTTTCAATATTATCAACAATACGCAGCCCTGTGACAAAATTCCGCAACCATATTCCCTGATTGGATGCCTCATAACAAGCTATGAATTCACTGCCATAGTGAAGAAGCTATGAGTGTCTGCTAGCACTTTTCCAAGAAATAGCTCCGCCAGCTAGTAGATAGACATAGCTTGAAGTGGATTCGACGACTCATCTTGACATCCAGCAAAATCGGAATCAGAATATCCTCGTGATCTCAAGTTGATCCGATTTCCGATATGTGAGCATGTAATGTTTTGTTTTCTGAAGATACCTCATGACCCTTTGGCTGCTATCCAGTGATCCAACCCTGGATTACTTAGATATCTGCCCAACATTCCAACAATATACGCAATATCTGGACGCGTACATACTTGAGCATACATAAGACTTCCACCACCGAAGCATAGGAATCTTTTGCATCTTTTCTTCTATATCATTTTTAGGAACTCGATTGAGACCGAATTTGTCTCCTTAGAAATAGGGGTATCTCTGGTTTACAATTTTGCATGCCAAATCTTTTAAGCACTTTTTCATATATGTCTTTGTGATAATCCAAGTATACATCGATCATGATTCCGATGTATTTGAATTCTAATACAAAGATGCATTACCAAGATCTTTCATTTCAAATTTCTTTGACAAAAGATTCTTGGTTTCGTGCAAAAATCTATATTATTACTGGCAAGTAATATATCATCAACATATAAAACCAGGAAAATATACTTACTCCCACTAAACTTATGGTATATGCAATCATCAATCACATTCAACTCAAAACCAAATGAAAGAATCACTTGATGAAATTTGTGATACCATTGACGAGAAGCCTGCTTAAGTCCATAGATAGATTTCTTTAATTTGCAAACCATCTTCTTTGAATCTCCTAATACAAAGTTTCTGGTTGCACCATATAAATTGTTTCATCAATGTCACCATTTAGAAACGCAGTCTTTACATCCATCTGATGTAACTCAAGATCAAAATGTGCCACCAATGCCATAATTATTCTAAACGAGTCTTTCGATGAAACTGGAGAGAAAGTCTCATTATAATCAATGCCTTCCTTTGAGTAAAGCCCTTTGCAACAAGACGAGCCTTATATCTTTCTATATTACCCTTCGAATCCCTCTTGGTTTTAAATATCCATTTGCAACCAATGGGTTTCGCACCTTCAGCAATGAGACAAGATCCCAAACGTCATTAGTTTTCATGGACTTCATCTCTTCATTCATGGCATCAATCCACTTTTGAAAATTAGAACTCTTCATGGCTTGATGAAAACTGATTGGATCATCATTAACCATTTCATTATTATCCTCATGTTCTTGGAGAAAGATAATATAATCATCTGAAATTGCTTTCTCCTTTCTTGTGGATCTCCTCAATGGCATTTGCTCTTGAGGTTGTTGAGTTTGTTCTTCAGGTATAACTTGAGTAGGAGATTCTCGACATTGTCTTGTAATTCTGGTATTGTTTCTTGAACAACATCGAAATATGATCCCGATTCTGATTTTTATCAAGAACAATTATGGGAAGAGAATCAGATTCTTCTTCAAAACAAAGTCTCTAACCTCATTTCCTTTCCAAACCAACATCCTCAAAAACTGGCATTCTGTCTCAAAAATGACTTAATAGTGGGATCATAAAACTTATACCCTATTGACCGATCAGAGTACCCAACAAAATAACTACTAACTGTTCTTGAGTCCAGTTCTTTCATTCGGCTATAAGGCCTTGCTTCAACTGGACAACCCCAAATGCGTAAATGCATTATACTGGGCCTTTTTCCGGTCCATAATTCATAAGGGTCTTAACTGTTGCTTTTGTTGGTACTCTATTAAGAAGATATACTGCTGTCTTTAGTGCCTCACCCCAGAGTGAATCAGCAAAGTAGTATGAGCAATCATACTTCTACCATGTCCTTTAATGTTCGGTTCGTCTCTCAGCAACACCATTCATACTAGGAGTACCTGGCATTGTGTACTATGGGACGATTCCACACTCTTCTAGAAATTTGGCAAATGGTCCTGGATCGCTGTACACCTGATCCATCATATCTGCCATAGTATTCACCACCACGATCAGATCTGATAGCCTTAATAGTTCTGTCAAGTTGGTTCTCAACTTCAGCTTTATATGCCTTAAATACTTCCAATGCTTGAGACTTCTCATGAATGAGATAAAGGTAACCATAACGAGAATAATCGTCTATGAACGTAATAAAATATTGTTGACCATTCCAAGAAGCTGTAGGAAGGGCCCACAAATGTCCGTATGTATTAGTTCTAAGACGTTTGAAGATCTATTGGCACCTAGTCTCCTTATATTTGTTTGTTTTCCTTAATGCACCCAATACAGATTTGAAAATCTGCAAAATTAAGAGAATCAAGAATTCCATCCGACATAAGTCGTACAATTCTTTGTTTAGAAATGTGTCCTAAACGCTTATGCCATAGTAAAGCAGAATTCTCATTGGTTAATTTTCTCTTTGTACCACATAGTTCCACATGCAAGGTTTCATTAAAAGATGCAATAGTATCAAGTAAATATAGATTATCATAAAAAGACAAGGACCCTGTACCCACAATATTTGAATTTAGAAAAAGACTAAACTTATTATTTCTAAATGAACAAGAGTAACCAGATTTGTCCAATATAGAAATAGAAACCAAATTTCGTCTAAAAGACGGTACTACATGTGTCTCTTTCAAATCCAAATAAAATCCTGTCTCTAATAATAATCTAAAAATCCCTATTGCTTCAACTATAACTGATTTGCCATCACCCATATAGATGAATCTTTCAGCATCATTTGGCTTTCTGTAACTCAGCAACCCTGCATTGACACACTTATGTGAGTAGTAGCACCTGAATCTAGCCACCAAGTGTGTATTGGTACTGAAACTAGATTAACCTCAGAACAAACAAAATTAAGAAATGAACCTTTCTTTACACGCCAGCGTGATACTTAGTGCATTCTTCTTCATATGTCCAGGTTTACCACAAAAGAAACAGCAAGAAACTCTGATTTTCTTCTTTGCTGTTGCGTGTGAGACCCATTATCAGCATCCTTAGCCCTCTTCTTTCTTATTTTTATCCTTATAGGTACTAGCCAAGTGAGCACTCTCAACCTGTTCTTGCTTCAATCTTTCTTCTCTTGCACACAATAAGAAATGAGCTCATTAAGAGTCCATTTATCCCTTTGACAGTTGTAACTGACCTTGAATTGACCGAATTGTGCAGGTAGAGAAATTAAAACTAAATGCACGAGCAAATCTTCAGATAGCTCTAACTTTAGTGCTTTTAGTTTTGAAGCAATATTTGACATCTCTAAGATGTACTCCCTTATGCTTGTTTTGCCTTTATACTTCATTGAAATCAAGTTCGTCAACAGCGTACTTGTTTCAGCTTTATCATTTTTGACAAAACGTTTTTCAATTTCTTTAAGAAACTCACTGACTGTAATAACCTTTTCCGAAACATCGCCCCTGAAGGTCTCTGGAATTCCCTGTTTCATGATCATAAGACTCATGCGATTTGAACGTTCCCATTTCTCAATGTCCCGTTTGTCCTCATTGGAACTTTTATCAGTAAGAGAAGCAGGTTGTTCAGTCCTTAATGCAAGGTCAAGATCCATGCAGCCGAGAATAATCATTATGCTTTCTTCCAATCCTTAAAGTTATCTTTAAGCATTGGTACTGAGTTTATGTTGGCAGAAAATATAGAAGCAGACTGATTAACTGAAGAGAAAACAACATGCCCACAAATAAGATTAATAATTTTTAATCCCATTAATAGATACCTAGCACAACATCAATATTTAGTCTTTGGACAGAAATATCAATTTGTAAATGGTACTCTTAGTGCAATAATCAAATATAGATAATAAATCCTGTCAAATAATAAACCTTCCTTTTGGCCGATTTATCATTCACATGGAAACCTAAAAATTATCTCATATTTATTATTTTAATGTCATAATCAAATATGGATAATAAATCCTGTCAGATAAAAACCTTCCTTTTGGCCGATTTATTATCCACATGGAAACCTGATAATTATCCCATATTTATTACAATAATGAGTCTTTAGTGTAGTAAAATATGAACAATAAATCCTGTCAAATAATAAACCTTCCTTTTGGCCGATTTATCATCCACATGGACACTTGATAATTGTCCCATACCTATTACCACATATGAATATAGAATTCTGTCAAACATTAACCTTCCTTTTGGCCGATTAATATCCACATGAATTAAATACTCATAATTATCTTAATATTTAAAAAATAAATTAATTTCCACAAAAGAGGCTACTTTGGCAGCATATTGTAGTCCTTAATAAATTTTAAAATATTAATTATGATTTAACCAAAAGGTTATAAAAAATATCTTTATGTGGGAGTTTCCAAAATTATAACCTTTTGTAACTTTATTTTCCTCATGTTATGTTACCAAAAGAGGACCTTAATTTTGGGATTAAATCCCACAAAAATTTATAAAATAAAACCTAAGGCTCAATAATTTGATATGAAGTTGGCTCTGATGCCGCTTGATAGACTTTATTTAGAATTTAGATTTCATATCAAATTATCGAGAGAAATAAAATAAATAAATGAAATAGCGGAAGCGTACCTGAAGCCATAAAGAAATCAGAGTCTTGATCACTTAGGTTTTGGATCTTCCAAATTCAAGACTAGTTTTCTAAACCAAAGTTCTGGACAATGGGATACCAGAACGAAAACCAGATATGAATTCAGGGACCATAACCTCCATATTTATAGCCTTAGTTCCATAAATTCAATTCCACCCATAACGAAAGAGAATTTATGAAAAGGTATCTACACATTAAATTCCACACTTTTCTCATTAAATTCCACACCTTAATTTATGGCTCATAACCTTTAACTTTAGTAGATCAATTTAATTTAGCCAACCTTATATAATAACATATGATACAATTCCTGATTCATGTATATATTTATGTCCAATTTCCAACACCTTGTACAATCCATATTAGAAACTATGTCACATAAAAATCCAAAGCGCTTGAGATTGTTAAAGAAAATGTTCAAAACCCGCAAAGCAATGAAAAACTAACGACTGTTACGTTAAAAGATAATACCTCACATAGTGGAATAAATAAAGTAAACATCCAAGGAAATGTAAAATAAATAAATAAATATTAAACATCCAAGGAAATGAAAAATAAATAAATAAATATACCTTGTACAACAAAATTAAGTGAAGATTATCTTTGAGTTGGGTCAAAATCATACACAGAAATCAACACTCATCACGTGTACCGACAATCTTTGATAATTTTTTGACAATGTCAAAACTCTCTCTCTCTCTCACAATTTTCTATCTCTTTCTTACTTTTGTAAGGAGGAAGATGGTGCTTATTTGTAACCACCATTCGTAGGTGTACATTAAAAGTGGCACATCTCATAGTGATTATGCGATTGTAATTTGTTCATACATGTTTAATTTGTGCAAAGATTAACAAAGTGGCACATCTCATGTTTGGTTGTATGCCTTATATGTGTAAAGACTACCATATAAAATATAGTTTTATTGTTCACTTAATGATTAACTTGAAATACTAGTATATGACCAACCAAAGCATGATAAATGCATCAATGCTCACACTAACTTATTTCAATCTGGCAATAACAGGTAAAAAAATATATTTCCTTCGATCATTTATAGAAAACCATCTTGTCTTGAGTTATGAATGTGACGGCTACAATTTTCATGTAAAACTTTATATGTCGCATCTCCTTATATTATATAAACACAAGAGGTGAATGATTATGCGAGTCGCTCATTTTTCCGTCGGCATACTTTGTATGTTAATAACGTTAATGTGTGCATATATATTTTGAAAAAAGATTAAAAAAATGCATTAATAAATCAAACAATATGTAATCATATTAAACATAATCCCATAGTTTGAACATGATAATTATACACATCTAGGACTATTGATTTTATAAGTGGGTCAGCCATCATCCGATATATATTAATATAATGATACTACTTGTCATATTATGTCCTTGACATAATTATACTTGATATCAATACGTTTGATTTTACCATGGTATTTGAGATATTTTGTGTAAGTAAATATTACTTTATTATCTCAATATATTATCACATCTTCATTAGTTGTAGTGACAATTCCTAAATATTGCAAATATCTTCTCAACCAAATAGTTTCTTTGTAATGACCCAGTCCAATATATAAACCAATGGGCTAACTTATTTCTTTGAAAGTGATTAACCAAAGTTTAAAATTTATAGTCTATTCTTATTTATAAACAGGATCTTACCTCATTAGGTATTAGATATGAGACTAAGTTGAGAGATCTCACAATCCACCTACCTTAGAGAATTTCATCCCCAAAATTCTTACACTTACCCGTTTCTAACCCCAACCCATGACCAAGAGGCTCTGATACTATTTGTACCGACCCGAATCAAAGTGCACACTAATGAGCTATGTCATCTCTGCAAAAGTGGTTAACCAAAGTTGAAGATCTATAATCTATTCCTACTTATAAACAAAATCTTACCTCAGTAGATATTAAATGTAGGATTAAGTTAAGGGATCTCACAATCCACCCACCTTAGGAAGTTGAGAGATCTCACAATTCACCTACCTTAGAAATTTCATCTCCAAAATTCTTACACTTACTCGTTGCTAACCCCAACCCATGACCAAGAGGCTCTGATACTATTTGTTACGACCCGAATCAAAGTGCAAACTAATGAGCTATGTCATCTCTTCAAAAGTGGTTAACCTAAGTCAAAGATCTATAATCTATTCCCACTTATAAACAAAATCTTACCCCAGTAGGTATTAAATGTGGGACTAAGTTAAGGGATCTCACAATCCACCCATCTTAGGAATTTTCATCCTCAAAATTCCTATGTTTGGCTTGTTGCTAGCATACGTTCATGACCTTCTTTGGCCCGTGATCGGTAGCCTAGACAATATCTTTAGTCTCACCATCTAACACGTAACCATGAGACTCTAATACCATTTGTAATGACTCGGCCCAAAGTATAACATAATGGGCTAAATCATGTCTTTAAAAGTGGTTACCTAACTTAAAGATCTATACTTCATTCCTACTTATAAACAGGATCTTACCCCGACAGGTATTAAATGTGGGACTAAGTTTTTTATAAATGGGAATGGAATATAAATCTTTAAATTCTTTTGAAGAGATGACATAGCCCATTAGTTTGTACTTTGGGTTGGGTCATTATAAATGGTATCAGAGCCTCCTGGTTCCGTTCTAGATGGTGGGCTGGACTACGAACATTGGTTAGGTTGCCAATCACAGGCCAAAGAAGGTCGTAGGCTGGGGCTAGCAACGAGCCAAGTGTAGGAATTTTGAGGACAAGATTTCCTGAGGTGGGTGGAATGTGAGATCGCTTAACTTCGTCCCACATCTAATACCTACTAGGGTAAAATCCTATTTATAAGTGGGAATTAACTAGAGATCTTAAATATTGGTAAACCACTTTTGAAGGGATGACTTCGCCTATTATGAATTGGGTTAGGTCGTTAGATTCAAATGTTACAAACTCTACTTCCATGGTATAGCCAATTAGTTTGCAATCATTACCTTGATAACAAAGGGAATGATGTGCAGTTTTCTTTAAGTACCTAATAATCCTTTTGATAGCTTTCCAGTGAGTTGTATCTAGATATGACTTAAATCTACTTATTAATCCAACGACAAACACAATGTCAGGTCGTGTGCATATCATTGCATACATTATACTACCAACAACATTTACATATGGTATTTTGGATATTTGTTTTTTTCTTCTTCTGATTTCAGGCACATTGAGAGGTTTAGGGATTCATTTTTAGCAATTGGAGTATCCACTGGCTTACAATTAAGTATATTGAGCTGCTCTAGGACTTTATTGATGTATGACTCTTAAGAAAGAAAAATCACTTTCTTTGAACGATTTTGTAGAATTTTAACACCAAGTATAAATTCAGCTTTACCCATATCCTTCATTTTAAAATGAGAGGATAACCACTCTTTAGTGGTAGACATAAAGTCATTAATATTGAATTTTAATAAAATATTATCTACATATAGAGATAGAATTATAAAATTTTTGCCATTATATTTAACGTAAACACAATGATCTTCATCAATAATTGTAAATCATACGATATGATAGAATAATGAAATTTTAAATATCATTATCTTGAGGATTGTTTTAGACCATATATATATTTTTGTAATTTGCAAACTTTTTACTCATGGTCTTCGATAGCAAAATCAACCGGTTGTTGCATATAAATCTTCTCATCTAATTCTCCATTAAAAATACTATTTTTATGTCCATTCGATGTAATTCTAAACCTAAATGTGCTATAATTATTAAAATCAATCAAATTAAAGTGATCTTTACTACAAGAGAAAATGTCTCTTCATAGTCTATCCCTTTTTGTTGAGTGTAGCCTTTTGCTACTAGTCTAGCTTCATACCTTTCAACTGTTCCATTGACTTTTCATTTTATCTTGAGAATCCATTTATTCGCAATTATTTTTCTTCCTTGAGGAAAATCAATTGAAGTCCAAACTTTGTTGACATGCATCAATTTCATTTCAACTTCTGATGGGATTTTCTATTTTTCATTTGTAGGTGAGGAGAGTACATCTTTTATATGTTTCGATTCATCTATGTTTCATTAAAAAGATAGGAAAATATCTTCATCCATTAGTAATGCATTTCCTTTAATATCAAATTGTCGACGATGAACATTTCCACTAGACTGTGATGTAAGTCTTGATTAGGGAATGTGTTTGAAGAATGACTCCCACTCAAATCACAAACTATTTCCAAAGTTGAAACATGTTCTTGTGATTATCTTGATGACTCCCACTATCATGATCATCCATTTCCATAAGTTGGAAATTTTTTGAAGTGCTCCTTTTGTTGGAAAATCATGTTCAAGAAAATCAACATCACATATCTTAATTTCAGAAATATTTCCTTATGTATTTTCACCAATGAAAACATATCCTTTAAAATGATCATGATACCGTATGAAAATACATTTATTTCCACAAGGACCTAATTTTCTGTGTTTGTGGCGTGGATCATAGACATGAGTAGTTGAACCCCAAGGTCTTAAATGTCCTAGTTCAGGTTGTCGTTTTGCCCATAATTCATAAGGTGTATAAGTGACTGATTTTGAGGGAACACGGTTAAGTATATAGGCTGTCATAAGTAGTGCATCTTCCCAAAAAGAAAAGAGGAGATTTGCTTGAGTCATCATAGACTTAACCATTTCAAGAAGAATTCTATTATGTCATTTTGCAACACCATTTTGTTGTGGGGTATTTGGAATAGTTAACTGTCGAGCAATACCCTACTTTTGACACAATTCCTTAAATTGGCTAGATAAATATTTACAACCACGGTCCATTCTCATTGTTTTTAATGAGATATTAAATTGATTTTTTGCGCTCAAAAGTAAAACATCTAAAATAACTTAATGCTTTAGATTTATGGAAAATCAAGTAAATAATGTCATATCATGAATAATCATCAATAAAAGTAATGAAATATAAGGTCACATGTCTTGCCCTCACATTCAATGGTCCACATATGTCAAAATGGATAAGTTGGAGAGGATAGTCACCTCTAGTTGCTTTACTAAAAGGTTTTCTAGTATTTTTTTCAGTTACACAATATTCGCACGTTGATAAATTTACGTTAGCTAGTTGACAATATTCACTTGATGGAAATCTACGAAAGTCAACAAATGCTTCCCGAACATTTGTTATGTGGTGGGTTGCACTTGAATCAACAATCCACTCAGGGTTAGATTCAACAAGAAAAATGCAATTACTAACAAAAAGATTTGAAAATAATGGTTTTGGGCAAACCTTCTTTGGCTCAGTGTATTCCTAAGCAAAGTGTCCCTTCTTCTTGCAGTTAAAGCATTTGATCTTCTTTTTGTTCTTTGGACGCTTCTTAAATTGATGTTTTCCACCATTTGTTTTGTTTTTGAACCACTTCTTTTTACCCTTAGGATAAGAACCTATCTCCATTTGAGAAGAAGTCGTGGCTTTCGAAGATTCGGCAACAAATGCTTCTTTTGTAGTCTTGGATGCTTCAAGAGGTTCCCCATCCAGTTCTAAATGACAAGAAATATCATCAAAAGTAATGATATTCTTGTTATGAATCATTTGGACATTCATGTGTTCTCAAGTGTTGTTCGCAGAGAATGGACGATGACATGCACTTGCTGTTCATCAATTAAAGTATGACCATTATCCTTCAACTTACAATGTCATGTTTCACATTTCACATAGATGTTTAGTAATAGACACATTTATATGTTTCTTGAAAGTGTCAAAGTTGATGGTAAGCTGCCTAAGTTGGGTAGCCGAAGTAGCACCAAAGTTTTGTTTTAGTGCAATCCATATTGCATGGCCATCTTGTAATGCTCAAATTGATACATGGTGTCATTATCCATTGAACTGTGTAGAGAAATATGGCATGTGGTGTCACTCTTTCCGAGACTCATAATGTAAAACCACAACTTCTGGTTAGGGTTTTTACCTGATTTTAGTTTTACCCAGTTGGGGTCGGTATCGAGTCAGTTTAAACAAGTTCGAGTTAGACCAATTTTTAGAATATGAGTATGGGGCCCAAATGGCCATATGAGCATGTTATGGTGGCTGAATATGTCTGACATGAACATGATAACTTGAGTTAGGCTACAACAACGTACGAGTTATCACTATATATATGAGGTATACATATGATTTTTATGACTTAGCCAGGATTTTAAGCATAGATCTAGGTCGTTGTAGCGTTTAGTATCCATTTGGAATTTTTAAGGTATCTCATTTACATGCAACTTAGGGATTTCAGACTACCTAATTGCCCTTGTGGGCCCAACTTGATTGAGTCATATATTTTCACTCAATTAAGTTTAAGGTTCGAAGGCCATTTAACCTTCTTGCCTCAATTCCCACCAATAGAGTCATTTTTAAGACTCAAAGTCAATTTCGACTTTGGACGGTCTCGATTTGAGCTTTCCGTCCATATATATATTACATATACCCATAGGTGGGTCCCACTAGACGACGAGTTGTATGACGTTTAGATCGTGCCACGTGGCAAGATCTAAGCCGTATTTGTATTATTTATTTATTTATTTATTTATTTATCTATTTGCTTGTTCAAGTGTATGTGATTATTTTTTTGTATTTAATTATATATTCTTGTATTGTGTAACTATGATATTATTAATATTCATGATTAATGAGTATTAACTATTTATTTATTAATTAAATTATTATGTATTTATTTATTCATTTATTTATATATTTACTAACACGGGTATACATTGATATTACTTGTGTTTACCCGTATATTTATATAGTATAATTATGTTATTATTTTATGATTAGAGTATTATTTATGTTCATGTATTTATTATTTATCTAATTATCTATGAGTTCATTTCTTTGTTTATTTATTTCTTTATTATTTATTATTATTATGTCTCGATTTATATGCTACGTGTTTAGTTGTAGGCATGTTGGTATTGTTTTCTTTATTAGCATGTATTGATGATATGAGTACACACCACGAGCATGCATTATATAGATACACCGGTATTTTACTTACTAGTGGGTTTCGATGTTGGTTACGAAGTCTGAACTCATTGTAGATGTAACACCCCAAATCTTGTTCATGCTCAGGAACTAAACCAGAATGTCACTGGTCCCAATTGGGTCGGTTAACTCGAACCCAATTCATTGCATATATACTCTCGACGTCTTAAGATGGATGAATGTCAATCATGCTATTACATGGATGAATGCAACATGCTATTACATGGATGATATGACAAGCGGTTTACATACCAAAATAATTACGAAGCTTGGGTCTCGACCCACCTTTGCATTCTATTCACATTTTACATCAAATTTTGTCTCTTAACCCACTTGTACATATTTAATATCCAAACATATTTACTAAAACATATGTATTCAAATGTCTACTGAAGCAAATATCAGATCACATAATATTATCATACCTTGCATTACATCACATCATTCTCAATACAATGACACCATCAACAAAACATTAACATTTTATCATCTGGCATGTATGTGCAAGGGACATCAATGCTCCTCTGTCCAAGTTGGCACATCCAACTCATGCTCATCACCTATAAAAACACGTCAGTAATGAGTGTTACTGGTCCAAAATATGACTAATATCAAAGTGGCTATGAGAGCTAACTCTCCATATGAAGAAAACATTCGTATACTTCACCAGAACTCTCTGAAGGGCACCTATTAAGGAGCCACTGGGCCGCAGAACCGGTAGGATTCCGAACTGATTGCTCTGCTACTATTGATGCCTCTCTCGACATTTTCTCATTTCATTTTTTGGTAACTTGGGACTACTAGTATATTCTAAGCCATCCCCTTTCCTCCATAATTCTCTTGGCCTTGAGCACGAAGACTGAGTACTCTCAGACAGTCGCGTTTAGTACCCTTTGAACCACAAGTCTGGACATGAACTATACTAAATAGTACTCGTAAACCTCCACGTTTCCCTGGGTGTGAGCAACTCAAAACGGGAGTTGTTAGGATCCCTCGAGATTGGAATAGCCTGCTCATTAATCCAAAACCCACTTTGACTAGCACGTGCACCCGCCCATGGTAAGTGCGAGTAGGTTTTCCCATCTCTCGTCTCACTGAAAACTCAATAAAACTATATATAGATCTGTGAAGGATTTATATAATAGACCCGAAGGCAACTTATGGTGGATCTTGTTTTCGAGAACATACTCAAGGGTTACTAATCCAAAAAACTGGTTGATTAAATGCCCGGGTTAAGTGGGATCCGATAAAATGCCACTTAATTCATCCTACAAGTAATAAAATAATACACAATAGAATAGAGCGTAAAACAAGAAACAAGTCTTAAATGGACCTGGTAGAAGCTTTAAGCGTGTCCTCATGCCTAAGCAGCGAGCTCCTACTCCGTACCTACACAACAAGACTAAATACTAACGCCCAGTATAATGCATTAATGCTACACTCCTCATCAATACATACAAGATAACATCTATTTACATTGTAAAACCCGTGATTCGAATTAGGGTTTTATAGTCTAAACCGGTCGGTTTGACCGTTATTTTCAGTCGGGTCATTTTCAGAACATGTGTACCGAGCCGAGACCAGTCTTATGTTATGAACCATGGGAGTCATTTGTGCCCAAGTATATGATGATATCGTCAGTAAGACAACAATAGAATGAGTTGTCAGAATATATGAGAGTACGCCAGATTTTTCTTAATTTATTTTAATTAAATCGTAGAATTATTTTTAGGCCGAATAACGTATGAGGACGCGCTACGGGTAATTTGGGTGGGTTACTAGTTATAGAGCATGTGTGTTATATTTTATGAATTTTTTATTTACAAGTTAGTATTATTTTTTGACTCAAGTCAGAGTCAAGTCAACTTTTAATTATGAGACGACTATTCATTTTCTTAGATGACCATTTGTTTTCTTAGATGACCATTTGTTTTTCTAAACAACCATTCGTTTTTTTAGACGACCATTTGTTTTCTAAACAACCATTCATTTTTCTCTGACATCTATATATTTATCACTTCTGTCATTCAGTCATCATCATCCTTCTCACTCAACTTCTTCTTCTTTTCCTTCCTTCCCTTTTCCCCACAATCTTCAGTCAAGCCAGCCACAACCTTGTCGTTGTCGCTGTGTGACTGACGATTAAGTATAGACTTTTATCTGATTTAATTATTTAAAATTTATAATTATTAGCACAACATGTTAGGAATGATTAATTATTGTGAAAAATGTCTAATTGTGAATGAAGTGATGATTTGCATGATTTAATCGATAGTTAGTGATCTAATTAAGTAAATTAAATTTGAGCATGCTAATTGACTGCAACGTAACTTAGATAAAATTGTTATGAATAGGATGAGTAAGAATTATTTTTACATTATGATTATTTGACTGTTGATGGATGTTGCTTGTATTGTATGTGTGACATTCATGGTAAGGTTTGATGCATCATATAGTTAGTGGGTGTTAGCTTCTAGATTTGATGTGTAGGTATGGAGTAGAGCTTCCGCTTAGGCGTCATGGACACGCTTGGAGCTACTACCAGGTTTGTTAGTATTCGCTTCTGGTTTTATTTCTATACTCTATCGTGTGTTGTTTTTACAAGTAAGCGGACGTGTCGAAGTGGTGGATTTATTGTATCCCACTCCACGCGGGCCATTTAGTCACACATTATTTTCGAATTAATAACCCTTGAGGATGAGATCCCTTGAGTATGTTTTCGAAAACAAGATCCGCAACTAGATGCCTTCAGGCCCATATTATATAATTCCCTACTCAGGCCTATATATATATATATATACTTTTCGCATTTTCAGTGATATGTGCGATGGAGGAAACCGACAACCACGTCATGAGATAGGGCGTGTGCTTGTCAAAGTGGGCTCTAAAACCGGTGAGCCGACAACCATGTCATGAGATAGGGCGTGTGCTTGTCAAAGTGGGCTCTAAAACTGGTGAGCATCCACTCCATTCGAGGGATCCTG
>JAURVB010009694.1:0-57461 GCA_033002965.1 Piper betle | reverse complement strand
AAAACAAGCTGGCTATGAGAGCAAACTCTCATATGAAAGAAAACATCATATACTCCACGTGAACACTCTGAAGGGCACTACTGAGGAGCCACTGGGCTGCAGACCCGGTAGCATCCCGAACTTACTGATCTGCTGCTGGTACTGTGCCGCTCTCGGCACTTCTTTTTCAGTACTTCTCGTGAAACTTTATCCTAAGCCCTCTCCTTACCTCCATATTTCTCCTGGCCTTGAGCACGAAGGCCGAGTACTCTCAGGCAGTCGCCTTTAGTACCCTTTGAACCACAAGTCCGGACATGCGCTGTACTAAACAGTACCCGTAAACCTCCACGTTCTCCGGGTGTGAGGAACTCAAACGCGGAGTTGTCAGGATCCCTCGGGAATGGAACAGTCCGCTGGCACTAATCCAGAGCCCGCTTTGACTGTCACGGCATCCTCTGCATGGTACGTGCAGTCGATTTCTCCATCTCTCGTCTCACTGAAAACGCGAAAACTACATATATATAGGGCTGGGTAGGGATTTATATAATAGGCCCGAAGGCAACTTGTGGTGGATCTTGTTTTCGAAATCATCCTCGAGGGATCTCATCCTCGAGGGGTTATTAATCCGGAAAACTATTCGGTTAAATGGCCCGAGTTAAGTGGGATCCGATAAAGCGCCACTTAACTCGTCCTGTAGGCATTAAAACAAACATACAATAGAAAAGAGTAAAACAGACGAGTCCTAAACGGACCTGGTAGAAGCTCCAAGCGTGTCATCGCGCCTAGGCGGCGAGCTCCTATTTCGTACCTACACATCAAAACTAAATACTAACGCCCGCTAACTAAATGATGCATCAAACTCAACACAATTAAACACAAAATCATCAATCATCAAATAACCATAAATATGAAAATAACTCTAACTCATCCTATTCATGACAATTTTATTGTATTTTTCCTAAGTTACATCATACACGATTATCATGCTCAATTTACTTACTTCATTAAATCACTTAACCTCCATGAACTATCAATCACATCATGTAACTTATCACTTCATCACTTATCCTCCATTCACTATCAATCACATCATAAATCAATCCTAGCATGTTGTGCTAACAATCATCATCAATTTTAAATAATCAAATCGGAGGTAATTATACCTCACGTCGTCGGCAATCGGCGACGGCTAGGGTTCCGTCGCGCGTCTCGGAGCTCGAATTCGGCGCTCCTCGGCGTCCGATGTTCGATCGAGTCCAACTGGGTGAGCTCCGCGGAAGATCCGGTGAATTCCAGCGAATTCCAGAAATTCCAATTTTCCGGCGGTTTTCCGGCAGCTACTGGCGGTTTTCCGGCGGCTTCCGGTGGTTTTCCGGCGACAATCGCCGGCGGCGTCTACTAGCCGGAAAGTGGTCGTGTTGGGTACCCTCGGAACCGGCTCGGCGAGCCCGACTCATCTATGACCTCAGCGTGGCCAATGGAGGCGGCGGCTCGCCGGAAAATGGCAAAACAGAGCCGGCGGCGATGGGTCGCTAGATCCGGCCAGCCACGGTGGCGATGGCCTCCGTTCCAGTCGGGGAAGGTCGCTGGAAGGCTGAGGGTGCTGAGGCGACCGACCGATCGCGGCGGCGCTGGTCGCCGGCGGCGGAATCGGCGACGGAAGTGCAACGCGGGCGCGGCATCGCGGCGTGGCTTCCTCGCGTCGCGGCGGTCCGATGGGGGCCGGACCTGGTCGGGGCGGCAGGGCGACGCCGTGGCCGGGCTGGGCGGCGTCGATCGGCGGCCAGGCGGCGTCGGCCGTGGCGGCGGTGGCGCGCGAACAGGGGCGGCGCGGGCGAGGGTTTGGGGAAGAAAAGAAGGGCGCGGGGGTGTGTGGTGGCAAAGTCGTAAATATTACTTGACTCGTCTCCGACTCGAGTCAAAAATAATATTTAAGTCGTAAAAAATTCCAAAAAAATATGGGAAAAATCCCATAAAATCAAACAACACCAAAAAATCATAATGATATGCTCTAGAACTATCAACCCACCCAAAATGCCCATAACGCGTCTTAACGCGGGTAACGACCTAAAACTAATTCTACGATCCATTATATATCATAATAATAAAAAAATGAACTGCATACTCTCATATATTCTGATAACTCATTCTTTTCTACTGTGTTCATGACGTTATCATCATATACTTGGGTACACATGACCCTCATGGCTCATACACGAGACCGGCGTCGGCTCAGTACACGTGTTCTGAAACTGACTCGACTCGAAAATAACGGTCGAACCGACCGGTTCTGAATATAAAACCCTGACTCGAATCATGGGTTTTACAGCTTCACATGCTCTTCTTCGTTATTTGAATAGACTAGAATGTCGTTGTCCAAGTATGTGTGAAATTCTGTATTCATGAGTGAAATAAAGGCCGCTAGTGCATTTGTTAGACCAAAAGGCATGACCAAAAACTCATAATGTCCATACCAAGTTCAGAAAGCCATTTTTAGTATATCTGATTCCTTTACTCGCAACTGGTGATATCCATACCGCAAGTCTTAGAAAATACTCCGGCTATTTTTAACTGGTCAAACAGGTCATCAATCCTCGGTAAGGGGTATCGATTTTTTACTGTCACTTGATTGCGTTTGTGATAGTCAATACACAGCCGAAGTGATCAATCTTTCTTCTTCACGAAAAGAATAGGGGCTCCCTAGGGTGAAGTACTTGGTCGGATGAAACCTATCTACAACAACTCTTCTAGTTGACTCTTTAACTCATTGAGTTCTACTGGAGCCATGCGGTATGGTGCTTTAGAAATTTGTGTTACTCCAGGTGCTAGGTCAATGGCGAACTCTAGTGCTTTCTCTTAGACAACAGGCTCTGGAAAATATTGTCCATTAGAAAGCTTCCACAAATTTTGCCCACGTGATGGAAGAAATCTCACGTCGATGGAATGTGGTTTTTTCCATGGATTTTCACCAGTAAGATGCTTCCTCCTTAAGCATGCAAGTTGCCAACCTTACTTGATGGCGGTGGGGCATAGATAGAGCCCTAAACGCTTTTTGGTAATGTCTATCTATCTCTCTGCCTTTATTAGATCAATCCCTCCAATAAATACCTCAGCTCCATTCTTCCTGAACTTTTCCAGAGTGTAACAGTCACTATTATCAACAGCTGGCGGGAACGCTTGTCGGACTACTGGTGGCACTGGGTTTAGAAGCTCCCCTCGTTCGTCCGGGTCTGCTACCCTGCCCACCCTTGGGCACTCCCTGACCACCCTTGGGCACTCCCCTGACCACCGTCTAGGGTGATGCTGGGACCTGCTATTGAGTTTGGGGCTCCATTTCCTGCTACCAATCTTGGTAACCGCTGAACAATATTTAGAACCACAGAATTTGTATTTTCTGAAGCCTGCGCCAGTCCTTGTATGGCCGTTAGGATCCGGGCCAATACATTCTTTGTGTTCAAATTTGACTGAGTTGGTCAGTTCGACTGTCTACGAGTGCCTGCCATCTGAAATGTCGACAATTTTTCCCATCATGGTTCATTAATATGTTCTTTTCAGTTATGACTTAGGTTTATTATCGACAATTTTTCCCATCATGGTTCATTATTATGTTCTATTTCAATTATGACTTAGGTTTGTTAGCGAATGAATTTATTAATTAATAATATAAAACATTGGGAAAATATAATTGCTGGACTTTTCAATAAGGTACTTGAGTAATAAAGTGGGAGCTTGTGGGAAACTTAGCTCTGATACCACCTGTAACGACCCGGTCCAAAGTGCAATGTAATTGGCCTAAGTCATTTTTTAAAATTGTTAACCCAAATTAAAGATCTATAGTGTATCCCACTTATAAATAGGATCTTCTCCCAGTAGGTATTTGATGTGGGACTAACTTGAGAGAATGGTCTAAGATCTTTAACTTGGATTAACCATTTTAAAAAAATGACTTAGGTTCATTACGTTGCACTTTTGGGCTAGGTCGTTACAGTATAAAATTTTGTCAAGGTAGAGGATTGTTTGTATACTAAAATCCCACATCTAAAGTTTTATGGGTTTGGGAGGTGTTCTCTTCCTGTAAAAGGACTCCTCCCCCCTTATTTCAAATCATCTCAAAATTGTCTTTATTCTTTCATTGGCAATTTGCTCTTTCTCTCTCTTTGTAATATTTCCTTTATTAGTGAAATATTATTTTAGTAGTGTCTGGGAACGTAGGCATAATTCGCCGAACATTGTTAAGTTTTGGTGTTCTTTTTATGTCTATTTAATAGTTATTGTTAGGTATAGTTGTTGTTAATGATTGTGCTATTAAAATTACTTGTCTTACTAAAATTCTGTTTACGAGTTGGTTTTATGTGGACTAGTATGTCCCACCACACTTTCCTGAGAATTTTATCTTGGACAGATTTTTAGTACAATCATTTTCATGCTAGTCACTTAGATAATAGTTCTGAAAGTAAATTTGTTATCTTTGGTAGAAATTAACCCCGTTGTGCACAACAACAAAGAGATAGGTTACATGTGAGATATTTTTGAGTAGAAATGGTAATAGTTTAAACTTGGAATTACAGTAGGTTTATTCTTAATGTGGAAAGAAAGATGGATCGCAGTGTGGTGAAACTTTGCCCTGGACATCTCTTTTGAGCAGTTGGATATGGGGGACCCTGTCGGATGCTAGCTAAGGTTCACTAGGCTGCGTTTCTTTTTTCCTTTGTAAGGATCGTGGTGATGATAGTGTATGTACATATATTGTTTAATCTTTTGTTTCATCGAAATTGATTAAGTGGCCACCCTGTTTTTTAAGAAAAGACGTATAAGTCCGTTGGGGAAGTTGATATGACTGTGGAGAGTCCACTTATAGGCAGTTCATCATAGTGCATGCATTTCTTGAATGGCTACTGTATATGTAATAATTTATGACTGTATATTGTTTCATCTTGGTGATCAATATATGTAATAATTTATTCTTTTTCATGGACATTTTTTAATTGACCTCTGCTTTAAAGAAAAGAAGTGCAAGGCTGAAAGAAAACTGATATAACTAAGGGTAGTCCATATATGCAAAGTTCATCATAGTCTATGCAGTTTGAAATTTAGACCATTATTTTTTATGATCATACATGCAATGAACCATGTACAAGCGTAATTTTATTTTCTTTGTTCTTCTAGTTTATACCTCAAGTGCATCAGCATATCTATCCGGAACGATATAATTTTAAAGAACAGGTGGGGGGTTGCCGGAGCTCCAGCAGCCGGCCTTCGGCCTATCCAACCGCACTCTGGCAAATTTGACCACCGTTGGCCAGGCCATATGTAGATGGATCTGATTGCTGGCCGTCAAAGTGGTCACTACTAAAAAAAACACAAAGAAATTTGTTTGCTAGGGGACGTCTATCCCCCAACAGCATGACCAGATTCAACCGCACTTGGCTCGTTGCCCGCCAAAAAAAAGATTTATTTCACCCAGGCAGTTGATCAAGTTAGGGTGATCCAGTCCCCTGGCGATAGGATAGACGGCTAGGGTGATATTTTTGTTAATTTTTTTGATTTGGGCCTCTTTATAATCGGACAGCTCACGTTTGAGTGGCTTAGAAAAATTTAGCTCACAAAACCCTTTCCTAATTATATGATAATATTTTAGAGGGTCAAATGCCTTCCGGACAAAAAAGACTTTTACTTACGACGGATTTTAAAGGGCTCGATGCCTCCTCAAACAAAACAAATTTTTGTCCAGAACCGACAATTACACTTGTAGTAAGGCAGCCCGACTGCAGTTTTATATATACTAAAAATTTAAATGTCTGACATATATTCGGAAGATATTGGAGTGGCACAAGATGTGATACAAGTAAGCTATTACGTGCCCATGTCTTTCGCCTCTGTTTTTTTAATATAAAAAGATTAAATATCTCGTGCCCGCATCCCATGTGGTCAAGTTCGGTGTAGCCAACGGGGGAAATGGCTGCCCCGAGACTTTCTTAGTAGCGTTGAGCCCTTCGGCATGAACTTTCTTTTGGTGTAGAGGAACTCGGCAAAACGGTCGAGTCAGAAGTTGGATAGTGGGCGCGCAGGGTAAAATCAGTGTGGGATTTGACTGGGCTGGAGTGAGTTGGGCCGAATTGACCATAGTGGGCTGAATTTACTATTCGGTTCTCCACTCATATGGGGCCTATTTTGCATGGATACAGAGTGAGAAAATAAAGAAATGTTAAGTATCAAATATCAAATATACATTAAAAAAAGTAGAGTTTCTAAAAAAAAAAAAGTAGACAGGAAATAAAGTAAAAATTATAATGAAAGAAAATGGCCATCCCTCAACCATATTTCTAAATATCAAATTAAATCGATTGAAGAACTTAGATTTTTTTCATTCTAACTGGGTCTCTTTTTATATTATTGTCAATTCTGACCCTATAATATCTTTATAAGCACATTAAACTTAATTTAAGGTTATTATTATCATTATTATCATCATGGAAACTTTAGAATATTATTCTCCCCAATAAGTTATTCTAAAAGAAGGGTAAATTAAAGTAATTATAAATATTTATAATCATACTATTCAAATTAGAGTTTGTTATAAAAGAATACATGCACTCAAATTATAATATATCAAGAAATAGTTGCACTTCAATCGCGTCGTTATAAGTGGCACCAACGTTAACTTGGGTCCGTATTAAATGGGGTATAGTAAAGGGAACAAGAAGTCTAGAAAAGAAATTCATAGACAGAATTTCTTCAAGAAGGGTGAAATTGAAGAAGCCTGTGAAGCCTAATAAAAGAAATTTGTGAACGAAATTTTTCTTAAACGACGGATAAAATATATTATCCTAAGAAATACTTTCACATCCGATATCTATCGGGGTAAGATCTAACATATAAGTGTAGATATGTTAACAAATCTTCAACTTGATTAATTATTTTTTAAAAGATGACTTAGGCATGAAGTTAAGTTTTCACTTGAGTTGGGTCGTTAACATAATTTAAATTTGTTATTTATTTATTTATTTACAAATAATTATTATTAAGAAAAACCTAGAGTATTATTCCATCCCAATTAACATTCCTAAAATCTGTTTATATATTGTTACCTTGTAACGACCCAGCCCAAAGTGCAACGTAATTGGCTAAGTCATCTCTTTAAAATGGGTACCCTGAAAGTTAAAGATCTATAGTCCATTCCCACTTATAAACAAGATCTTCTCCTAGTAGGTATTAGATGTGGGACTAAGTTGAGGGATCTCACAATCCACCCACCTTAGGGAATTTCGTCCCCGAAATGCCTATTCTTGGCCCGTTGCTAACCCCAGCCCACGACCTTTCTGACCCGTGACCGGCAGCCTAGCCAATGTTTCTAATCCAGCCCACCATCTAACACGGAACCAGATCGGCTCTGATACCATTTGTAACAACCCAGCCCAAAGTGCAACGTAATGGGCTAAGTCATTTCTTTAAAATGGGTACCCCGAAAGTTAAAGATCTATAATCCATTCCCACTTATAAACAGGATCTTCTCCAGTAGGTATTAGATGTGAGACTAAGTTGAGGGATCTCACAATCCACCCACCTTAGGGAATTTCGTCCTCGAAATGTCTATTTTTGGCCCGTTGGTAGCCCCAGTCCACGACCTTCTGGCCCGTGACCAGCATCCTAGCCAACATTCATAATCCAGCCCACCATCTAACACGGAACCAGGTCGGCTCTGATACCATTTATAACGACCCAGCCCAAAGTGCAACGTAATGGGCTAAGTCATCTCTTTAAAATGGGTACCCGCGGAAGTTAAAGATCTATAGTCCATTCCCACTTATAAACAGTATCTTCTCCCAGTAGGTATTAGATGTGGGACTAAGTTGAGGGATCTCACAGGCCACCGCTGCTAAGGGAATTCCGATCACCCGAAATGCCTGCTCTTGGCCCGTTGCTAGTCCCCAGCCCACGACCTTTTCGGCCCGTGACCGGCAGCCTCGCCAACGTTTCTAATCCAGCCCACCATCTAACACGGAACCAGGTCGGCTCTGATACCATTTCTAATGACCCAGCCCAAAGTGCAACGTAATGGGCTAAGTCATTTCTTTAAAATGGGTACCCCGGAAGTTAAAGATCTCTAGTCCATTCCCACTTCTAAACAGGATCTTCTCCCAGTAGGTATTAGATGTGGGACTAAGTTGAGGATCTCACAATCCACCCACCTTAGGGAATTTCGTCCCCGAAATGCCTATTCTTGGCCCGTTGCTAGCCCCAGCCCGCGACCTTTCTGGCCCGTGACCGGCAGCCTAGCCAACGTTTCTAATCCAGCCCACCATCTAACACGGAACCAGGTCGGCTCTGATACCATTTGTAACGACCCAGCCCAAAGTGCAACGTAATGGGCTAAGTCATTTCTTTAAAATGGGTACCCCGGAAGTTAAAGATCTATAGTCCATTCCCACTTATAAACAGGATCTTCTCCCAGTAGGTATTAGATGTGGGACTATGTTGAGGGATCTCACAATCCACTCCACCTTAGGGAATTTCGTCCCCGAAATGCCTATTATTGGCCCGTTGCTAGCCCCAGCCCACGACCTTTCTGGCCCGTGACCGGCAGCCTAGCCAACGTTTCTAATCCAGCCCACCATCTAACACGGAACCAGGTCGGCTCTGATACCATTTGTAACGACCCAGCCCAAAGTGCAACATAATGGGCTAAGTCATTTCTTTACAATGGGTACCCCGGAAGTTAAAGATCTATAGTCCATTCCCACTTATAAATAGGATCTTCTCCCAGTAGGTATTAGATGTGGGACTAAGTTGAGGGATCTCACAATCCACCCACCTTAGGGAATTTCGTCCCCGAAATGCCTATTTTTGGCCCGTTGCTAGCCCCAGCCCACGACCTTTCTGGCCCGTGACCGGTAGCCTAGCCAACATTTCTCAGTCTTGGCCCGTTCGCTAGCTCCAACCCACGACCTTCTGGCCCGTGACCGGCAGCCTAGCCAACGTCCCTAGTCCATCCCACCATCTAACACGGAACCAGGTCGGCTCTGATACCATTTGTAACGACCCAGCCCAAAGTGCAACGTAATGGGCTAAGTCATTTCTTTAAAATGGGTACCCAAGAATCATTTCTTTAAAATGGGTACCCTGAAAGTTAAAGATCTATAGTCCATTCTCACTTATAATAACTTGGCCCATTACGTTGCACTTTGGGCTGGGTCGTTACAAATGGTATCAGAGCCGACCCGGTTACGTGTTAGATGGTGGGCAAGACTAGGGACGTTGGCTAGGCTACCGGTCACGGGCCAGAAAGGTCGTGGGCTGGGGCTAGCAACGGGCCAAGAATAGGCATTTCGGGGACGAAATTGCCTAAGGTAGGTGGATTGTGAGATCCTTCAACTTAGTCCCACATCTAATACCTACTGGGAGAAGATCTTGTTTATAAGTGGGAATGGACTATAGATCTTTAACTTCCGGGGTACCCATTTTAAAGAAATGACTTAGCCCATTACGTTGCACTTTGGGCTGGGTCGTTACATACCTACTCATTAAGTTTATTACTTATTTTTAATGTAAAATTGAAATTACTTCTAATATGTATACAATAATTTTCTTCTAAAAGTAGGTATTTTTTGTTAAATATAAATGAATATTTATTATTTCTTTTAAGATTAATAATAAATAATATTATTTAAAATTAAATTTATATATCATTAATATATTATTAATAAATATCAAATGTGCAATAAAATTCAGACTTCCGGTCCTACAATCCGATATTATAGTTGTGGTTCACAGAGTAGACCGATCTGAGTAGTATGTTAACTAGTTAGGTTTGACTACTCATACTTTAGGGATCATGTTTTATACTCGTATGGTTAGCCAAGGTGTTGGTTGCAATCGTTATTAGATCTATATGATTGTCCACTAAAAGCCAAGGCTTATATTTTATAACTTATAGTCTTCCGCAGCCCATATGTTAAAGCTTTTGGAGCTATGACTCACTTGATGTTGTTTAGTGGCAATTATAGCTCCTTCTATTATGTATTAGTAGATTAGCAGTTTAGGGTTGTGGTCCACATGTGTAACGTATATAGTCTCTAGCATTATATTAGAGTTTTTAGCTGCACTGTATAGCATTCAAGATATATATAGTCTCTAGCATTATATTAGAGTTTTTAGTTGCACTGTATAGCATTCATGATATACCTTGTCAACCCTAGTTTCCCCCTGAGCATCTCCCATATAAGCTAGTTTATTTAGTCATACAGACCATATGCCCTTCTGATAGGCTTTTCCAACACGTAATGTAACACACAGATTCAGTTTGAACCTAAATTGAATCAAAGTATTAAACTTTGGGATACTCATTCTTGAACTCTTAATATTGAGAATAGACTCAATCACTAATGGTGTCAGGTGACAAAACTTGAGTTTAGACATCTAAATGAGCATACAAAGACATGATAAGATACAATTGCTTCAAATAGACTCCTAAGGTTGGGCTCATGTAATTGACATATTTAACATGCAACGAAGTTATAAAAAAGACTAAAAATCTTGGGAAAATACTCATAGACTCTCCGGTGTAAATAGGGCGGTTCGAAAAACTCCCCACAATGTATAACATGTTAATAATCACAATTATGATAAAATAACTACAGTGGGGCTAGAGGGTCCATGGTTATCACCCCATGCACCATAGCTACTTCGTAATTAGTTATGAAAGGCCATGTTCATTTGAGTCATCACCTTCAAACACAGAACAATCACATACACATTTATTCACATGTCATAGAGCATGTAAAGATTTTCTTCAAGTGAGGAGGCTATGGTCATCTAGCCACCACCTCTCACTTGGTCTTTCCATTGGTTCTTCTCCTTGAAAAGAAGATGCACAGAAACTCCTCCAACCCATAGTTTTCAATGCTCTTGAGGTACCTGCACATGTAACATGATTGTGTACCTGGTTTATTATTTCTATCTGTTCCTTGATCTCATAACCCAAAGTATTCTATCTATAAAACAAATGAAATACATTTAATGAAAACAAAATATCACAATAAAACTCATGATCTCATATCATCAACACGGTCAACAACCATCAATTTAGATAGTCATATATTCCCAATAGGCCATTATAATCCACACAAAATATCATAAGTACTCATATAACAAAAACTAGGCATAGAGATCACAAAACACAATTCCCCATCAAGCTTCATGTGTCTAAGCAATTTGTCCACCTAAGCTGGCCACCTTCGAGGCTACTCACCTACATATACATATATGGGAAACGTTAATAATCGGGCAACTACTAGCCCAAAATGACTTGGGGAAAGCATCAAATAGGTAGATGGACAAACATACTCATGTCCATGGGAAAATATTGAGACACCCAAAATTACCCCACTAGGGCAGCTAAATAAAAGGGGAGACAAGTTAAACAATCCCAAATCATACATAAAAGGAGAGTCAGTGCTAATCACGACCTGTCAACATATATAAACATATCATAAAGCAACGCCCTTACCACAACTTCCATATCGTGCCCACCAATGTACTTGCATAGCTCAATACCAAAAGCCACAATTTTTGGAAATATACTACATTACGTAGTACCCTCTATCATTGCACCACTCACAATTCAAGGAATATATAGTATAGGTTACATATCATATCTCCAATTCTCTCTCATGTCAAAAAAATAATAGACCCTCACACATGCATATTTGACTTAGGACGGAATTTATAAGCAATGCTGAAGCGGCTTTGAGCTAGATCTTATTATTTCAAAATCACATCAAGGGATCTCATCTTTGAAGTTTTAATAAACTATTGAAAATCGATTGAACGACCTGAAACTAGTGGATCCGATAAAACTCCACTAATCATCCCACATTTGAAATCAAATCTACAATGTAGCCAATTAGAAAAAAGCAAAAGGAGAGTTCTAACGGACCTGTGAATAGAGGTGGTTGTCCTACCGTGACAAGATCAACTCTGCATGGCCTAACAAATCAGACTTTGTTTGAGTCTTAGTTAATGATAACATGCATGCAATGTCGTGGATGGTAACAACTTAATGCAACTCAATGAAAAGACATGCACACAAACCATAAACCACACGCTAACAAATACATAACTCCATCCATCACAACCTATCATAAAATCTTAATCAAGATCGAATGACAACTATAGCATAAGATTCTATAGGAAAATTCAATGATGTCGAGATGATTAGATCTCGATATATTATTATGTAGCAAAATGGGTCTTAAACACCTTAGTTGAATTCTTAAAGCAAAAATTGAGGTCTTGAAATGCCTCGGAGATTTTGGTGAGTTTGATTTGAGATTACTATCATGCCAATCGTAACTTGAGATCTCGATCAAATTGAAGGGAGAACTTGAGATATTGTAATAATTAGTCTCATTAATCTCGATTGCAAATTACATCGACATCCAGAGAAAATTGAGAGTTGTCAAATTTGGCATATTTCAATTGGCTCCAACGAAGTGAATTGATGTCTTAACACCCTCCGTTGTTGAACTGAATCATGATACTAGACTTGGCTAGCTATTCGTTAGACTACTAAACTGGGATAACTATGCGTAAGTGGATCTTAACCCTTAAGAAGGCTTAAGACAGAAAACCCTAGAGGGTGCTACATATGAATGTGTATCACATATTATAGGAGTGTTCTAAGATTTAAGGTCAACAAATATGCCCACTCGACTTGTAGAAGAGGCACATCCCCACTACAACTAAGAGGTTGAACTTTAAGGGATGCAGTGTTAGTTATGAATGCTTGAATTATATACATAGATCATTTTTTATACTTAGTTCCATCCTTTTGGTTACATATCTTATTGTGTAAGGATGCTAGTCGTACAGAAGGGATAGGATAGGGCCATGGTTCCCTATTCCATGCACCCTTAACATAGAAAGAAAGTATCACAAGGCAATCTTCAGGCATTAGGATTTCATACTAAAGCACCTAGTTTCCAAGTAGACCTTTCAAGTGGTGGGAACTGTTAGGTTCTTCAGTCCATGTTTCTTCTACATGCACAAAAAGTTGCACTCACAAAGTTTTAGTGTACCTGACAACACTCTTCATTAGTTCTAGGACATTGGGGCTTTAGTACACCTTGCGGAAGAATGTTAGCACATTTCATCACCTTACAGAAAGCTTAGTCAAATATTAAGATGATAATAAAAAACAAGCACTAGCAAGCACTCACAAAGTTTTGGGTTATAATAGATTGAACAAGCTAAGGCATAAGCCATTTTCAATTTTACATTTTGAAACATAAAGGGTTATCCCAAAGATACATAACATAATACTTAATATAACCCAAAACATAACACAACACCACCCTACTTCCATGAGCAACTTTATTCGTTTACCTTTGCCAGCCGAGCTAAAGAAACATACATACATATATAATAGAAAAATGTCTATAATAAAAAAATCATTTAGTCTATAGGTAACTATAATAAATTAGCAAACAAGCTAATGGATGTCAAAGCATTCACTGGAAGATATATAAACTACCAAAAACACTCACAATTTATGTGTAACAAGAGAGGCACGTTGAGCACTCGTTAAGGTCATGAGCCAACTATCATGTTCGGCAATTTGTACATAGTCACATACAATCAAACTTTCAAATTCTTCCTTATTTTTCCTTCCATGGTACTTAGATGGCAAAAAGTATAAGTTGGTTAGTGCCGCAATTTCTGAAAATGCATTGCATTGATAGTATCCTGCATAACCACACTCTCTGGTTGGATGAGTAGTAGTGGAGTCTTCATATCTATATACACACTCAATGTAAAACATGAAAGCTTACATATACATATCAGGCTTAGGAAGGGTTTCATAACATAAGTTTTTAGATCTCATTTTCGAAAACTTTCAAGAAATCTTATCCTTGAAGTTTTACTAAACATTGAAAAGCTTGGCTAATAACTCAATATTAGTAAGAAACCATAAAATCCAACTAATCTTGTCTTATCACAAAGACTCTAAAAAGACACACTTGGAGCCAAGGAGAGAGTCAAAATAAAAGGGGAACATACAAACCTGGAGAGTAGAGCTCCTTGATCTAACACAACAATCTTATTCAGTGCATCTTATAATGATATGCAACTCATCATGCCCTAATCATACACACTAAGCATGCAAATCGAGCCATGCCTCAAATCAAGCATACACACATAATTTAGCTTAATGACCATAAATAATCTAACTAATTACACTCTAATTACTATTAAGTTGGTTAAGGAAAATTAAGCTTAGGAGTTCATTTAGAATTAATTAAACAAAACCCTAATCATACCCTAATCTGGTTTAACTAGAGGTACAAGACTTAGACATATTTTCTAACAGCCTAAGAGGACTCTGATGGACTTAAAATTTAGTTGGATTACTCTTAATGGGCTAGGGCATATGCCTAATTTTTTATGGTAGACTAGATCAATGGGCTCACTAAGTTTCTAAGTCATCTATCTAGAAGCTTTTGAGGGGCATGTGCTACACGTTTATCTAGGGCTCACTAGTAAATTCTAAATTCTAGGAAACATTCCTATGGTCTCTTAACACTTTGGGCCACATTTTCATAAAATCTCAGGCCTAAAAGCTGACTGGGCCTAAAAACATTGGATTTTAAAGATTGGGTCTACTTATGATGGAAAGAAAAATCCTAATTCACCTTCAAGGTGTCCATTGGCTCTGAAAATTTACATGGACCTAGTGGACTTCAAAAGGAACATCTGTGTAAAACCTTGGAGAATTTTTCACCTATTTACCTAATAAACCATAAATATTAGTGTTAGACGCTTTTTCTTTGCACACTCTTGAAAGAGGAATTATCTGACTCCATGAATGAGCTTAGATTAAGTTCATTTTTGAAAGGAATCCTGAAGGCACTTATTAAGTCATATCTTAATTTTTTTCAGGATTTTAGAAGGCCTTTTAGTGGCTGGATTTACTCAATCTAAGTTGACCACTATCACAGTCCTCAACAGAACAGTGAGAGTAGTCCATATTTATCCATTCAGTTCATGCCCTTAATGACATTATTTTAGTGTAAATTTATTTGAGAGTGAAGCTAACTTTTATTTCTAAACATGATAAAAATCATTTCTAGATCTAACATCACCACAACATGCAATAATTCAAAGACCAACATTACAGAACTCCAAACATTCTATAGCAATCTAAGCATGATGTTTCCACAACATTTCCAGCATGATACAACCTAAATGATATTTAGAAAATGCAAGTGGACTTGAAGCTACATGTACCAGTAGTGCAATGCAATAAAAATCACATGTGATGCCAAATGAAGTAGATATCATAGATCTAACCTAATTTGGTCGATGATGATGCAGTATATGAACATATGAGCATGCACATGATAAAGAGCTTAAATACATGTAATAAAATCACCAAACAAGTTCTAAAATAAAGTAAACAACCTAAGCTAACATCTAGAACAATCTACAGCACTCAAACAATCCTAAAACCTCAACAACACACCAAAGAAAGCAAGGAAAAAGAAGGGAGAAGCACTTACCAAAAGGGGAAGAAGAAAAGGAGGAGATGGAGAGGTTTCCAAGGATTGGGAGAGGCTTGGGGAACCATCAAGAAGGGCTGGAGAAGGTTGAGAACTGAAGAGGACGGTGTGAAGGTGAAGGGGGATGAAGGATGGTGTGGAGGAAAAGAGGTGAAGAAGAGGGGAGGAGGTGAAGGTGAAGAAGATGTTTGATAAAACCTGAAAATAGGGCCACACAAGGGTGCTAGAGGTAAGAGCTACTACACTCACCAATTAGAAGCTGCCACCCACCTACCACGAGTTGACAAGTGTGGGCACAAGGGCACCCTTCCAGCATAAAGGCGCTGGGTTATGGCTCAAAGGTGCCCATAGGGCGCAAGGGCACTAGCACTGGATCCTAGAAATCTTGGTTTTTAATTCAAAAAGAGACAAAATACTTCACACACAAACTAATGAACATGAGACGATTCTAGAATCGTGGGGATGTGGTCCTAAGGTCAATCTACTACCCATAACATCTCACATGTAAAGGGGAAAGGCTAAAACATGTAGTCATCCAACCGAACATAACTAGCCCGGTGACTCGTGCCTTAGCATGCATACAACAGACATAACACAACATACAAATGGCTAATAAAACCTTACATAAAGCATTCAACTCAGCTCGTCCACATTCTGTAGCTAAAATCATCAGGCCAATTACCTGGGTTTTACTAATGTAGTTCAGCTAATCAATTCCATCCTCTTATCCGTTTTTGTTAGAAATTCTTATTAGGATATTTTTTCTTAATTGATTAGTTAGGATAATAAATCATGGTATGCAGTCCAAATAATTTATGATGTTATTCATATTGAAATTTAAAATTAATTATGAGTAGGGAACCTCGTTAATTTATAATAATTAAGGTGATTAACACAAAATTTACCATATTAGTGGAAATTAACCATAAAATTACCTATTAAGACGAATTATGATGATTTAAGTCACAATACCTACAAAAATTTAAGCTTGTTTGCCAAGACGACAAATTTACCAATTTTATCACATTTTACATATAAAAATCACAACTTTTAAATAAAAATCCCAACTTTATTAAAATTTCAACAAGTAAACCTGCAAATCATCTAATAAAAACATCAAGAGTCTACATGGTTCTACACATTGTAACAAAAATGATATGCAAAAGAAAAGAAAAAGTTGAGAAAAGGGCTAGCTCATGGAGAAAACTAAAAGCCAATGAGAAAAGGTGTTGGAGTGGTGGAGAGTGAGGGAAGGAGGATGATGGAAGGGAGAGGAGGAGAGCTGCAAGAAGAAGGTGGAGAAAGAAAGAGATGGGCGACCAAGGGAGAGGAAGGGTGAGAAAGAGGGGCAACATGGGTATTTTAAAAAAATAGAACATGCCTCAGCGCTACAACGTTGGGTAATGAGCATTGCAGCCTTGGTTAGGGCTGAAACCCAAATGTAGGATCCAATATATTAGTGGAGATGGTGTTTGTAATATTCAATTTGGTTAACTACTTTGAAGAAGTAACTAAGTCCATCAATTTGCATTAATTAGGCCAGGCTGTTATATGTTAGGTTCAACGTTTGGCTAGCATTCTATTTTAAATGGTTAAGATTTGAAGTCAAAGATTTAATACTTTAATTCTTTTTAGGTTCGAGCCGAGTCAGACCTAATCGAGGTGTTACATGACCGTTAGGCATTGGAGAGAGTCTTTGGCTATTCATTGGACTACCGCTATACAAATTTTACAGAAGCGGATCTCAACCCTAAAGGAGGCTTAAGACCGTTACCTTACTGGATTTTCATACAATGCATGTTGATCATATAAACATATAATTATAAGTCCTCGTGTTCTAGGACTTCGGGGTTACCCACCCTACAGACAATTGTTAGCCTTTTCCTTAATGTTAACACTATTAATGATGATAATAATAATAATAAATAAATAAAATAAACAATCGTACACAAACATAGTTCTTGGAAATAAATTCTGGTAAGATACCCACAAAATAATACATCCTAAAATAGTTCAAATACATAAACATAAGCATAACACAAGACCCAGCCCCTGCCATCCCCATGATCCTCAAATCTGTGCCCCTAAACTGGGCAATGCCACCAGATCTCACACATATATATATATAAAATTGTTTGATTATCGGTCCAAAATAGCAAATGATATTCCATGATTGGTAAATGGGTATTTTGTTGCCTGCAAAAGAAATATAGAAACTTCAGAAAGAGTCTTATAGGGCTATAAACAAGATTAATTTACACAAAATTGGTCGGTGCGTATGCTTGGCAAATTGTACTCATACACAAAGTTTAAGCCCTCATATTTTCTATATAACACCCGCCATGGTATTCAGATGGCAATGAAACATTTTTAAGTTAGTGCCATAAATTTTAAAAATATGTTGTGTTGGCGGTACCCTTTTAAATTGTATTACTTTAAGGTTTAGAGGAATATTAGTGCAATTCATACTACTCGTACATTGTTCTCATATTTGTAAAAGTGTAAACCCTAATTTACTTATAATAGGCTTGGATAGGGACATGGATAATAAGATTTCTAGAGCTTAGCTGTTGAAAACCATTAAGGGATCTAAGCCTTTAAGTTTTATTAAATTATAAAAGACTTGGCTAAATAGCCCGACATCAGAGAGATTCGATAAAAACCGCGCCAACGTCGTCCAACATTTAAAACATGATTAAAACCCGTCAATCAAGGAGTCAAGCAGAGATGAAGCAAAGGACCCCTACGGACCTAGATGACTGGTGCTTCACATTCTAGATTGGCGAGCTCACCCCACATACCTTAACAAAAGATGAAATCAGAATCATAATCGAAGCATATTTGCATGCAAAGCAAGGCAAAGCCTCAACACAAACACAACACTAAAGGACTTAAATTAGCTTAATTATCTTACTTAATGAAGTGTTAAATCTCATTAGGTAACAGTAATTAGGGTTTAGGGTTATGAGTAACTTAGTGGAAAAATCCCACACTTAGGGTTTTATCGAATAGACTTAACCCGACGATTTTTTAATAAGCCAAATGACATCTGACTGGACTAAAATTTAGCCTAAGAGGCCATGACACTTTAAGAGTTAGACACAAAAATCACTGGGTACTAGCTCATGGGGAAACATGGTAAATGAGGTCGATTAAAGTAGGACTAAGGTGGTGAGAACAATGTTCTTGGGCCGTACACTAATTTTTCTAAGGCTCGTTCATGGGCTTGGAGACTCAAAATGTGCCTGGGTAGAAAGGAAGATCTATCCAACACTGTGCTTGAATCATGTAAAATTTTGAGGTCCAAACTCTAATTATTTAGACCTAAGGGGACTCATGAAACATAGGCATTAGCTAGGTTATTTTTGGAGCTAGCTGGATCTACATAGCTTGGGAAATTTCTATGGAAAAATCTACTCAACCATTGGCTCCCATATTTTACAGTGATGTTTCTAGAATAGAACCGATGGTCATGAAATTGTACCGCCAAAAAGATAGCTTTTTGGATTTTACATCTGGAGTTAGATAATAGGGTTTCACCGTGTGTTACTGCACACTCCAGAAAATCAGATTAACTAACCACCTAACTAATTTTTATTTAAGCAAAAAATTTACCTATTTCTAGAGACACATGGAAAAATTGTATATTTTTTACAGATTTTAATAAACTCTTTTACACATGAAAATTTTACTCGTTTAGATTGCCCATGTTAAGTTGGGTCCGATAAAATAACAACTTAACACGTCGTACGATATACAAGTCAAATCCATAATAGAATAAGTAATAAATCTGAGAAGTGTTCTAATGGACTTGTGGCCCAAGCTCCAAGTGTATGGGCACGTCTATGGTGATCTCAGACTTTAAAACTTACATCGGAACCCACAGCCAAACAAAAAGCTGATAACTTTATATTATGCATGGTTGTGGAGGGTGCTTGCATCAATAATAGCGTCAACTCAATCAAGACACTGTGAAAGAGATCTACAGCTAAATACATAGCATGCAAAATGAGGCATGACAAGGAATAAATCACCAATAAATAAAAAATGAATAAAATCATTAATAAATAGATACATAATGAATACATGAGAATAAATATTACACTAATCATATAATAATAACATAATTACACTAAATAAGTGTGCGACTAAACACGAGTAAATAATCGCACATATGCAAGTTAATAATAAATAAATAAATAAATTGATAAATAAATTAATTAAATAAAATTTAAAATCAATTAATCATGAATAATAACAATATAACTATCAAATACATGAATATGTAATTAAACACAATCAACAATAACATGCATGCGAGTGAACAAATAAATAAATAAATAAGATAAATATAAATAATAAAAAATAATATTAATAAGTAATTGCATCATCAACAATAATAAATGATCTTATAATCATACCCAATAATCGACAAATGTATAAATAACAAGAAATAATAATAATGAATAAATAGATAAACAAATAAATACTAAAATAATAAATAAAGAAAAAATAATCGTAACCTCAAAGTATGCGAAATAATATGAATATGCATCTAAGCTAATATAAAGAGTCTCTAATTACCGAAAACAGTTGAAAATTGCACAAAAACCGGCAAAAACGTGCTAAAATCACTAGTGGGCCTAGTGGGATCCACCTAGAGTATATACAAATTATATATATGGATGGTGTAAACCCCCCCCCCCACCTTAGGGTAGGGTTTACCTGCTTGTAATTTTGCCCTGTTCATGGCACTCTGAACTTGGTTAAGTGAGTTCAAGTTAGACTAGGTTTTATACCATGAGTATGGGGTCGAGATAGGCATATAAGCATGTTATAGAGGCTGAATATACCAACATGCACATGATAACTTTAGTTATGCTACAACAGATCAGGAGTTATCAGTGTATACAAGAAGTATGCAAAATTTTCTTATGTATTAGCCAGGGTTTTATGGATAGATCTAAGTCATTACACCATTTAGGATCCATTTGGAATTTTCAGAGTATCACATTTACATGCTCCTTAAGGATTTTGGACTACCGGATTGCCCCTATGAGCCTATCTTGATCTGAGTAGTAAATTTTAACTTAATTGAGTCATATACGTTAGGTGGGGCCCACTAGGCCCATGAGTTGATGAATGGTTCAGATCGTGCTACATGGCAAAATCTAGACTGTTCAATAAAACTAAAAACCAAATACTTGTTTTTGTTCCATTATTTTGGATTTCCACCTTACTGCTGCTGCCACTTGAGCTTGCCCCTGGTAAGTTTCTGGCCCTCCTCAGACATACAGATTGGTCAGATCATGGTTGCCATGCGGCCGGCTACCGGCCAAGCATTTTTAGTTGCTGATTTCCCGCCACTACCGCCACTACCACCACTTTCTAGATGTTTACCAGTGCCGGTGAGCCACCTCTGACCGATCCAACTACCTAGATCAATTCCTCCCACCACGACCATCATTTTGAGATCAACCCGACAGTGATTTCGCTACTAATCAGGCATTTTCTAGCCAACTAATAGCTGGACTTCATTGGTCATCACCACCAACATCCTCCCCCTGTCAATTGTGACTAGCAACAGCCTTTGCCAACTTGCTATTGGCATTTTCCAGTGACAGACACTATCGGGGCCCTATTACCCCCATGCGCGTTCACTATCTTGTATTCGCGTCCGCCAGTTGAGTCTTGTTCCCTGCCTGCCAACCCCTTTACCAGCTCGTATCCATGGCCGCGTCAATTGGTTCAGACCAGCCCAGTCAACCCAGCCCACTCATTTAGTTAACTCAGACTGAATTGACTCAGCTCGACTTGGTTCAATTATGTTCAGTTAACCTAGTTCATCCCATTTTTAGATAGTTTTCGGCCGTTTTTCGAGTTTTTTTAGTATTTCGAGAACTCCTACATTAATTGAGATGCATATTTACATTATTTGCATGTTTAGATGTTATGAAAAATTTTCTTTATTATTTTTCATATTATTTAGTTATTTATTTATTTATTCATTATTATTCATATTTTTTGTTACTTGTATATTTATTGATTATCATGCATATTTATCGGGTTATTTATTATTATTAATGATATATTTACTTATTAATATCAATCTTATTCAATTTTACTAAATGTTATACATACATTTATATATATATATATATATATATGTATATATATATTTATTTATTTATCTATATGTTTGTTCGCACATATGTAATATGTATTTGTGTAATTATGTATTTCCATATTGGATAGCTATGCTACATTACTATGCACAATTAATGATTATTAACTATTGCTATATTTGTCTATTTATCAAGTTATTATTTTGTAAAGACTGTAAAAAAAATAGAAATAAAATAAAATAAAATAAAATATTCGACTCAGTTTGGGAAGGGTCGAATGTTGGATTATTATAATTATTATTAATATATGATTATTATATTTTTTTCCTCTAACCAGTTATCCGGTTATATTTTATTCTCTACTCGGTTACCCGGTTAAATGAAATAAAGGTGGAGGGCTATTTTCACATACCCTAGCCGTCATTTTCATTTTTATTCCTCACCTTAGCTGCCTAGTTCTCCTCTTCCATACCAATGCTTCTTCCTTGCTTGGGTATCCTTCCTATCTCCCTCTTCTTAATTTTCTTGCATGCATATTCTTTATAATTGATAATAAGCTTGATAAACATGAGAATTAAAGTCTGAAATCAAGAATAAACAAGAAGAACTAAATTGAAAACTGGAATCCCGTCCATGGCCGAGTAGTCTAAAATTTTGGAAAGATGGGCGACCGTAAAAATGTTTGCAAGGCATTCCCTCACAACCTATGTCCTCTCTTGTTGCTGGGTCAAAGGGAGGGCTCGTCGTGTCCCTGGTTTCCAAGTGGTGGTGGAATTACAGCTAGTTATGGGCGGAGTTGTAGGGGACATCTATACTAGTTCACCGGCCAAGACTCACGTTGTGCATGCTCACAGCTCTTGGCCTTGACGTTGAGTTGTCGTGCAGAGAGAAGAGAAGAGTTCCCGGTGGTTCTTCTGGCTGAACAAAGTTCACCTTGCAGTCCCGGTGGTGGTGTTGGCCAGTAGTCGCGTCTTGGTACAGAACAGGAGTTCGACACGTATAGTTGTTGAAAAGCACAAGCTTTATGCTTCCAATTGGATTGGTAGGGAAGGGAAGCAGTTAGTGGAGTCATGATCTGGTTTTGGGTTGAATAAGAAGATGCCACAGGTCTTGTTTTGGTGTAGGACGATGTCGCCTTAGATGCTGCTGTAAAACATGGACGTTAGGCTTCATCCTTGGCCATTTTTATTTCCGTTATTGATGCTTTGTTGGGATGTATATATGATTGTTCAATTGGGTTGCTGAGGAAGGTTGTAGAAGGTTGGAAGAAGGACGTGATCTTTTTTTTGTGTGCAATGATGGAGTTTGGAGAAGAAGGGACATTGGGGAAGGAGAAGATGGCAGTTTTTTAAATATGGGTTGACTCCATACCAACTCAAGTTAAAAAATAATACTAACTCATAATAAATATTTAAAAATAATTATTCTAATGTGTTATGGGTAAAGTTACTAAACTAATTAATTATTATACAAAATCGCTACAAGTAAGAAAAATACGGTAATGATAAACGGTCGATAATTAATCGGCGTACTAAAGGCGATTAAATTAAATCGGAGGATTATAAGTAATTAATAAAATAAAGATTTTACTTTTACCATATTAAATTTAATATAAGGTAAATAAAGTCATTATTTTAATAACGAGTTAGTAAGGTAGAAAATGGGTTAATAAATTATAATCGGGTAAAAATCACAAGCATTGAAGGTGAATAACCAAATGAAAATAAATAAAGTTCAAACCTTTATTGATTTGAATAATTTAAAATAATTAGTAATATCTTTGAACTAGGATAATACAAATTATTTTAAATAAGTTAATTGAACAACTTAATTAATTAAAATGCTATGAATAATGATAGCGATTAAAAATTATAACCGAAGGAAAATATACTAATAATAGTAATTAAATACTTATTTATAAGTTGATAATTATTTTATCCTTTGTTAAGTGTGAATCATAATTTAGATAATTAATTAAAATTTTACAGTAGGATTTAAATAATTATGTTACATGAATAATTTAATATTTAATATTGTTGAATTTTAATAGTGATATATATGTATATATATTAGTCATTTAGTTGCATGCATTTTTACTCGAATAAAATTATACTTTTGTATAATTTTATGTTCTCGTTGATATTAGGATCGTTGGGTGCAGCTGCAAGTTCACTTACGAACTATCTAGGTCCATATAATTATTTAAAATTTGTATTTTCCCTTGTTGGTAGCTTTGACTGGCCTGAGCCCAAATTCGACCATCATGCGCTGGAACGCAATCAGGGTGAAGGAATTGACTCAGTCCAACACTGGTCTACACCTTTAAAATTATTATGTAAGAGTTTTGGTTGACTTGAGTATCTGACCTCCATGCGCTGGAATGGTTGACTCAATTCGGCAGGGCAGCACCCCCTAAAAGATTGAATACCTGCCCCTAAGCTAAAAGGGGTGACATGGCACAATGGCACAAGTAAGCTCATTATACACTTGTGATACCGAGAGGGTGAGTCAATGGCAAATATCGGTAACTTTAAGTCGTGGGCCACGTAGCATGTGTGTGCATGCATGGGATGTTAGCTAGATGGTGAGGCCACCCCTCCCAGGATATAACGAGCTTGGCATAGGCTCATAACAAGTAAAAGTCTCTTGATATGATAATAGGGATTATATTGGCTTGTTTTATTTAATTATGCGGCTTAGTGGTTTTATCACTAACGCGGAATTGCTTCCGCTGGTGTGAAGCTTTGGATTGAAGAATAGAAGTGTGGTTGGTGCTTCTTTTACGAACCTAGGTATGGTGAATTGATAATAAATTGGACTTCCTTTTATTTTTCTTGTGTTATAAATGTGGCTATGGGAAATGGTCTGAGTTTGGGACAATTATTTTATATATTGTCATTATAGGTACGGTTCAGGTAGGTCGTTACAGGTGGTATCAAAGCACAGTTTCCCATAAGCTTACACTTTATGACTCAAGTACTTTGCTGATAAGTCCAGTACTTATCTTTTCCCAATGTTTTATGTTATTAATTATAAAATTCATTCACTACTAATGAACCTAAGTCATAACTAAAAAGAATATATTAATGAACCATGATGGGAATATAGAGAATGTGTTGGCCGAGATCCTGGCGGCCATACAGGAACTGGCGCAGGCTTAAAAATATAAATTTTGTGGTTCAGAATAATGTTTAGAGGCTACTGGGAGTGGTAGCAGGGAATGGAGCCTCAAACTTGGCAGCGGATACCAGAATCACTCCAGATGGTGGTCAGGGGAGTGCCGAAGGGCGGGCAAGGTTAGCAGACCTTGGGGGACATCCAAACCCAGTGCCACCGGTAATTCGATAAGTGGTGCTGCCAACGGTTGATGATAGTGACCATTACACTATGGAAAAGTTCAGGAAGAATGAAGCTGAACTATTTGTCAGAGGGATCGATCCAATGAAGACGAAGAGCTAGATAGACATTACCAAAAAGCTTTTAGGGCTCTGTTTGTGCCCCACCGCCATCAAGTGAGGTTGGCAACATGCATGCTTTAGGAGGAAGCATCTTACTGGTGGAAATCCATGGGAAAAGCCACATTCCATCGACATGAGATTTCTTCCATCACGTGGGAGGAATTTTTGGTAGCTTTCAATGGACAATATTTTCTAGAGCCCGTTGTTCAGAAGAAAGCACTAGAGTTCGCCATTGACCTAGCACCAGGAATAACACCAATTTCTAGAGCACCATACTGCATGGCTCCAGCAGAACTCAAGGAGTTAAAGAGTCAACTAGAAGAGTTGTTGCAGATAGGTTTCATCCAACCAAGTACTTCACCCTAGGGAACCCCTGTTCTCTTTGTGAAAAAGAAAGATGGATCACTTCGGTTGTGTATTGACTATCGACAAGTCAATCAAGTGACTGTCAAGAATCGATACCCCATACCGAGGATTGATGACTTGTTTGATTAGCTAAAAACAGCAAGAGTATTTTCTAAGATAGACTTGTGGTCTAGTTATGACCAGTTACGACAAAGGAGTTAGACATACAGAAAACAACTTTCTGAACTGGGTATGGACATTATGAGTTTCTGGTCATGCCTTTTGGTCTAACAAATGCACCAGGGACCTTTATATCACTCATGAACACAGTATTTCACGCACACTTGGACAAGTTTATTACTGTGTTTGTGGATGACATTCTGATCTATTCAAATAATGAAGAAGAGCATGGGAAGCACCTATCCATTACTCTTCAAGTTCTAAGAGAACATCAACTGTTTGCCAAGCTCCCAAAGTGCGACCTCTGGTTGAAGGAGGTAAACTTCCCTTGTCATATTATCTCAAAGGCCAGAGTTGTAGTATATCCATCAAAAGTGAAAGCTGTAATTGATTGGCCACAACCCAAGTCAGTCACTGACATCAGAAGCTTTCTTGGTTTATCGGGTTACTACAGGAAATTCATTAAAGACTTCTCCTTAGTAGCATTGCCGATGACCAAACTCACAAGGATGGGAGTCAAGTCCGAATGGAGTAGTAAGTGTGAGGAGGGTTTCTAGTCTCTAAAGAAGAGTCTAACAATTGCACCAGTTTTGACACTGCCAAATGGTAATGAAGGATTTGTAGTCTTCAATGATGCGTCCCTGTTGGGTTTAGGATGTGTCCTTATGCAGGGATGTAAAGTGGCGGCCTATGCCTCTCATCAATTGAAGATTTATGAGCAAAATTATGCAACCCATGACTTGGAACTGGTAGCAGTGGTTTTTGCTCTGAAGATTTGGAGACACTACTTATATGTAGCCCAGTTTGAAGTCTTAACTGACCACTAGAGTTTGAAGTATATCATCACCCAGAGTGACCTTACCTTCGACAGAGGTGGTGACTAGACTATTTGAAGGACTACGACTTCCAAATCTTATACCATCCAGGGAAAGCGAATGCGGTAGCAAACGCGTTGAGTCAGAAGGGCAAGGTGGACAAAAGTCAGCAGCTAGCCAAACTTTTGGCCATGTCAACAGAAGTAGTGGCAATCAACCCTATGGAGCAACTAACTGGGTTATTGGTAAATTTGGTTATTTCCAATGATTTAGTTGATCGTGTTATGCTAGCACAAATGGGTGATGAGGAGCTGAATGAAATGTTGGATAAGATTCCTGAAATTGTAGCTGATTCCAATAGTGTGATTAGATTTAAAGAATGGTTGTGTGTACCAAAGGATGATGCACTGAGGCGGAATATCTTGGAGGAGGTTCATCAATCAAAGTTCTCGATACACCTTGGAGTTACTAAAATGTATTAGGATTTAAAGCGAACCTATTGGTGGATTGGGATGAAGAAGGATGTTGTGGATTTTGTCTCCAAGTGCCAAACTTGCCTACAGATCAAAGCCCAACATCAAGTACCTGGAGGACTATTGCAACCTTTAGAAATACCAACTTGGAAATGGGAGTGTGTCACATACGATTTTATTGCAAAGATCCCAAGGACTTAGAAAAAGCATGACTCCATATGGGTGGTTGTGGACCAACTAACTAAGGTAGCTCACTTCATCCCCACGAAATCATTGAGAACAGTGGAATACCTGGCAGGTTTGTATGTCGACAATATTGTCAAGTTGCATGGGATTCCAAATGAGGTAGTCTCTGACTGAGATCCCCTATTCACCTCACATTTCTAGGAAGCTTTCTAAAAGCCATGGGAACCCAAATCAAGCTGAGTACAACATATCATCCCCAAACCAATGGTCAAAGTGAGAGGGCTCTTCGAACTTTGGAAGATTTGTTAAGAGCTTGCATACTTGACTGGGGAGGTGACTGGGAGAAACACTTAGCCTTAGCTGAATTTACCTACAATAACTCTTACCAAGCTAGTGTAGGGATGACACTATTTGAAGCCTTATATGGTAGGCCCTGCAGATCTCCATCGTGCTGGTTGGAGTCTACTGAAGCAGTTATAGTCGGGCCAAAGACAGTGAGAGAAGCAACTAAAAAGGTGAAACTCATTCAGCAAATACTTAAGGCAGCTCAGGATCGACAGAAGAGTTATGCTGATACTCGAAGGAGGGCCCTAAAGTACCAAGTTGGGGAGTTTGTGTACCTAAAGACATCTCCTCGATGGGGGTGATCAGATTTAGAATATCAGGGAAGTTAAAGCCAAGATTCATAGGACCATTTCCAATCCTGGATTGAGTTGGAAATTATACATATAGACTAGCATTACCAACAAGCCTAGCTGGCATACACAATGTTTTCCATGTGTCAATGCGACAGAAATATATACCAGATGATGATGATATAATCACAAATTTTCAAGACTTAGAGCTACAATCAAATTTAACTTATGAGGAAAAGTAGATTCGCATCCTAGCAAGAGAAATAAAGACACGCGGGAACAAAGAAATTCTATTGGTAAAAGTATTGTGGAAAAATCAGGGGTCAAAGGAAGCCACATGGGAGACTGAATAAAAAATGGCAAGGAAGTACCCTAACCTATTTGTGGCATAAAATTCTTATAATTGTAGTAGAATGAACTGATCCTAAAGATAAAATTTATCATGATTGTTCTGTTGCCAGTAATGACATTTCGGGGATGGAATATTTTCAGGTTGGGGAGATTGTTCTCTACCCGATTACTCGGTTATATTTTATTCTCTACCCAATTAACCAGTTAAATGAAATACGGGTGCAGGGCTGTTTTCACATACCCTAGCCGTAATTTTCATTTTTATATATGTGAAAGAGGGTGTCATTTTTGGTGTAAGGGGCATCTTCCTCACCTAAGCCACCTAGTTCTCCTCTTTCTTACCAGTGCTTCTTCCTTGCTTGGGTATTCTTCCTATCTCCCTCTTCTGAATTTTCTTGCATGCATATTCTTTTTAATTGATAATAAGCTTGGTAAACATGAGAATTAAAATCTTAAATCAAGAATAAACAAGAAGAACTAAACTAAAAACTGGAATCCCATCCTTGGCCGAGTAGTCTGAAAGTATGGCAAGATAAGCGACCGTAAAAACATTTGCAAGGCATTCCCTCACAACCATGACGTCCACTCTTGCCTCTGGGTCGAAGGGAGGGCTCATCGTGTTCCTAGTTTCCAAATGGTGGTGGAATTACAGTTGGTTATGGCGGAGTTGTAGGGGGCAACGCTGTGGAGGAATTCCAAACATCTATACCAAATCACCAGCCAAGGCTCACGCCGTGCATGCTCATGGCGCTTGGCCTTGACATTGGGTTGTCGTTCAGGGAGAAGAGAAGAGTTCCTGGGGATGCTGCTGGCCGAACGAAGTTCACCTTGCAGTCCCGGCGGTACTGTTGACCAGGAGTCGAATCTTGGTGCAAAACTCGAGGTTGACGCGTATAGTTGCTGAAATGCACGAGCTTTATGCTTCCAATTGGATTGGTAAAGAAGGGAAACAGTTATTGGAGTCGTGATCTGGTTTTGGGCAGAAGAAAAAACGTCACAGGTCTTGTTTTGGTGCAGGACGGTGTCGCCTTGGATGCTGCTGTAAAACATGGACGTTAGGCTTCATCCATGGCTGTTTTTATTTCGGTTATTGATGCTTTGTTGGGATGTTTATATGATTGCTCAATTGGGTTAATGAGGAAGGTTGTCGAAGGTTGGAAGAAGGATGCGATCTGTTTTTTTGGTGGATAGATGGAGTTTGGAAAAGAAGGGGGCGTTGGGGAAGGTGAAGATGACAGTTTTGTAAATATGGGTTGACTGGATACCGACTCGAGTTAAAAAATAATACTAACTCATAATAAATGTTTAAAAATAATTATTCTAATGGTTTATGGGTAAAGTTACTAAACTAATTAATTATTATATGAAATCACCACGAGTAATAAAAATACGGCAATGATAAACGGTTGATAATTAATCAGTGTAATATAAGCGATTAAATTAAATCGGAGGATCATAAGTAAGTAATAAAATAAAGATTTTACCTTTACTATATTAAATTTAATATTGGTAAATAAAGTGATTATTTTAATAACGAGTCAGTAAGTTAGAAACTAGGTTAATAAATTATAATCGGGTAAAAATAACAAGTGTTGAACCTAAATAACCAAATGAAAATAAATAAAGTTCAAACCTTTATTGAGTTGAATAATTTAAAATAATTAGTAATATCATTGAATTAGGATAATACAAATTATTTTAAATAATTTAATTGGACAACTTAAATAATTAAATTGCTATGAATAATGATAGCAATTAAAAATTATAACCAAAGGAAAATATATTAATAATAGTAATTAATCTTTTGTTTATAAGTTGATAATTATTTTATCCTTTGTTAAATGTGAATCATATTTTAGATAATTAATTAAAAATATACAGTATGATTTAAATAATTATGTCACAAGAATAATTTAATATTTAATATTGTTAAATTTTAATGGTGATATATATATATATATATTATATATATATATATTAGTCATTTAGTTACATGTATTTCTACTCGAATAAAATTATACTTATGTATAATTTATGCTCTCATTCAGATTAGGATTGTTGGTCATAGCTACAAGTTCACTTACGAAGTATCTAGGTCCATATAATTATTTAAAATATTGTATTTTCCCCTGTTAGTAGCTCTGGTCGGCCTGAGCCGAGATTCGAATACCATGCGCGGGAACGCAATCGGCGTTAAAGAATTAACTCAGTCCGACATGGGGCCGCACCTTTAAAATTATTATGTGGGAGTTTTGGTTGACTTGTGTATCTGACCCCAATGCGCTGAAATGCAACCGGGGTTGACTCAATTTGGCAGGGCAGAACCCCTAAAAGATTGAATACCTGCCCCTAGGCCAAAAGTAGGCTCATTATGCACTTGTGATACCGAGAGGGTGATAGGGCGCAGTGGCACAAGTTGGCTCATTATGCACTTGTGATACCGAGAGGGTGAGTTAATGGCAAATACTGGTAACTATAGGCCGTGGGCCAGGTTGCGTGTGTGTGCTTGCATGGGATGGTAGCTAGATGGAGAGGCCACCCCTCCTAGCATATAACGAGCTCAGCATAGGCACATAACAACTAAAAGTCTCTTGAAACGATAATAGGGATTATATTGACTTGTTTCATTTAATTATTCGACTTAGTGACTTTATCACTAACGCGGAATTGCCTTCGCAGGTGAGCAACTTTGGATTGAAGAATAGAACTGTGGTTGGTGCTTCTTTTACCAACCTAGGTATGGTGAATTGATAATAAATTGGACTTCTTTTTATTTTTCTTGTGTTATAAATGTAGCTATGGGAAACAGTCCGAGAGTATGGGACAGTTATTTTATATATTGTCATATGCTATCAGAACATGTTTTATTTTTATGATTTATAAATTCTGGACTTATTTGTTGTATTATGAAACATGTTTTAGAGACTTGCCCTTTCCGTTTACTGTAGTAGAAATTTGGATGGCTTTGAGTGTCCACATGTTCAGTCAGTTGAGGTTGAGTTGGATTGTGACCAGGATTACCTTGATCACCAGAGACATTACTGCACTTGTTTGTCCTTTCACATGTCACCAACACTAAGGATAAGTGAGACTACCTTGGACAACAGATTTAGACATTTGCTCAGATTTCACTCGATCTACCAATGCCAGATTAGTAATTGTTTTTGAGAGCTTGTTGGCGTTTATAGCAAGACTCACCCCAGATTGCAAGAGATAAGTGTAGGTTTAGCATTGGTTAACCATCGTATGTGTTGCCACTATGATCCATACCCCTCGGGATCAGACACACATGGTTGGATAGCCTAACCTAAGTTGTTAGTAGTCACCTCTAGAGAGACAGACACATAAAGATAAACATGCCAGTGACAATAGTGGATTCACAACATACATAATTAGGATCAGATCTTCAACAGTTTGGTCACATTGTCGTTGATCGAGTTGCACAACCACAAACCGAGTTGCATAGCCACCGCGTTAGTGGCACAACTGTCATCCATAATGCACAATTGTCATCTGAGTATGTAGTGATTGTGGAAGCAATGGCCAAGTAGTTACCACACCCTATAGGAGGACAACGACTTGATGTTCTTAGCCATGTACCACAACCACATGTCTCAACATTCAGAGTCGAATAGGGTCAAAGATTGAGAAGAGGATATAGCTATAGTAACATCAGTAGGGCAGAGGACAGTTAGGTGCATTGGAATTATTCTGTTGTGATGGCACAAGATAAACTTCACAACTATCTTGCATACCATTGCCTTGACTTAGCATCCTTTGGCCAAATGTATATTACAAGATAGAATCATTAGAGAGTGTTAGTAATAGTCTTATAGGGATGCACATAGACAGAGTTAGAGAACATGATAGTATGACGTCTAGATAGGATGATCACAGTGGTCAGATTGTTCAGTAACCACGACAGTACATCTGGGGGCACAAAACTAGGGCACACATATCAAATGGTTAGTAGATGATCAGACGTGTAGGGTGACCCTATTCAGTGCTTAGCCCAACCAACAAGAGGAGTTTGATTTGTATCAGAGCCTTTGGCTTAGATGGTGTGTTTAGTGAGGGAGTGTCATTCTAAGAGAAAGTGATTTCCTTGTTTTTTGCCAACATAATTAGGTCTTTCCCTTGAGAAATGAGATGGAGCCTTTGCCCCGAGTATGGGAAGTGCCTTCACCGTACTATCTAGGGCTTGCAGTGCAAGTAGCGATTGCTGGCCAGCCTTGTAGTGACGACTTAACCCCAGTTTAGCATGCAGGGACTTCAGTTAGACCAAACCATATTGACAATATAATGAGATACTTGTGTCTGCTTATCTTATCTTGACTGATAGCTTTACTTGAGAGTCTACCACAACGGTAGTAGTAATGTATGGGCCGATAAGTCACACACCACTAAGATACGTGTTAAACCTCACTATGAGTTTCCGTAGACTCGAGGGGAGACAATGGTTCTTTGGGTTATTTGAACTCTGCCGCTTAGAAGTACGTGACTAGTACAGTATCAAGAAACACATGTATATTGTAAGCTGATTGAACTAGAGCCATTTAGGATCCATATCTTAGGCTCACCAATCATAATGATCTTAGATACATATCCATATACCTATATTTTTGAGCCACATAATATCCTATACAAAGTTTTCATTACTCTTATGACTCGCATGATTACCTTCACAACAGATAGAGTGACAAAACACCTACCAAGATCCTAGTGTACTCTTCCAACACACCTGATGTCATATCCCACATGAAGATGAAATATTACATATTGAGAGTTCTTGAGCAATGTGATTAGATTTTTAACGAGATTCAATCTCCTTTCCTATAGCCCAAAGATGTAGATAGAGTAGAGTTTTCACTCTAATATTTTTACTCACCCCTCTAAATATATCAGTTCTACTATCAGTTATCCAAATAATTGAGATGAGTAGACATTGACCAGTATACATGCCATAGACAAAATGCCATACAACTCATTAGTATACACCCTTACTTGGTATCCGTGTCTATCATATTCTAGCAGGACTCATAGAACACCCTAGTATTATCATAGGACCTAAGCAGAATACCCTTAGGGTACATGTAGTCAAGTAGTCATATTGATGAGGATCAAGGCGATATAGATAGATGTTCGCCCGCATACCTTACACTGTAGCTCAAACTAGTACCTTGCAGTACTCTAGAGTACTTACTTGACCACCCAGTAGGCCCTTAAGGGTGAGCCTAGGTCTTTCTCGTCGAGGCCATTGTATTTTAGTCCCCATAGTTTGCAATGACCCTAGGAGCTAGTCCAGTAAGATGATTCCAACATGTTTGGTTAGACCAGCTAGATGATTCTAGCATATGTGATCCTATCCAACTAGATTAATAAACAGCTAGCGAGCTTCATTAATGATTAGAGTTCTAGCCTCATGTTGGTCTATTTGGGATGTATACAACTAACTTTTTAGGGAGAGCTACCCTCTGGGTCATAGCTCAACAACTATAGTTTTGTCTGCTTGCAATTTTTTTGAAATCAAGCCAGTCTCGGAGTCGGTTTGAGTGTGTTCAAGTTATTCGAGTTCTCAAACCATGAGTGTAGGGCCTATATAGCCGCATGAGCATGTTACGGAGACTAAGTATGCCTAACAAACTAATGATAACTTCAATTATATTACAACAAAGCATGACTTATCAGTGTATACACGAAGTATACAAATTTTTCTTATATGTTAGCCACTGTTTTATTGATAGATCTAAATTGTTACGGCGTTTATTATTTGTTAGTGATTTTCAGGGTATCTCATTTGAATGCATCTTAGGGATTTCAGACTATCGAATTATACTTGTGCCAACTTCATTTGAGTCGTAGATTTTAACTTAATTGATTTTTGGGTTTTGATGCCCATTTAGACTTTTACCTCGATTTTTACTTACATAGTCACTTTTAGGCCAGTCAGGTTGGACTTTGAACAGTCTTGATCTAAACTTTATATATATATATATATTGCTCATACCTTAGTGGGCAGATTACACCACGTGGCAAAATCTATACGATTCAACAAAAGTTAGAGGAATTCTACCTTACCACCACCCTCTTTTGGCTTGCCAAAAGTAAGTTCCCAGCCCTTCCACCGAACCGATCTGGTCTGATCGTGACAACCTCACGGTCAGCTACCGACCAAACTCCACTACTATCCCCGACACTGCCACATTCGCCGCCGACAAAATATTTTTAGGCGGTTTCCGACCTCCACTGCACCTACTGTTAAATTGATTTTAATTTCTCACAATTTTATGATTGTTTAATCAATTATCTGCACGAGTGATTCATGTTGGTTTGAAAATAAATTATCTTTTACAGTCAATTTCTGTTAATTAGTTGATTACTGCTATATAATAGGCAAGTTCAAGTCTTTATACTTAGTACATAATGTGTGTGCTTAACGGATTGCATAGACGTAGAATGTGGGAACAGATTCTTTTACCACTTGTTATTTCGTCCATGGGTACTCTGATGTCGAACGATTCATCTGTACAGAATGGCGCGCAAGAAGAATTAGCCTCAAAATCGAAGGCAATACATGATGATGCGGAACCAAATAGCACAATTCCTGCCGAGTCTCTAACCACCGAAAAACATGCGCCGCAAGCCCAAGAATGACAGAAAGAAGAAATGACAAGACAGAAGGTACAACAAAAGAGACAGGATAAAAGAATTTCTGCAAAGAAAATACTAGTGGCTCACCATTACCTGATTATCAAAGGAAAAAGATGAAAAGCAAGCTGTAATCACCTCAATCTTCCCACGAACACCAATAAAGGTCACGAAATCAGTAGAGGCAATTAAAGGGAAATAGAAGTAAAAACCGAGTAGCACAAAAAGAAGATCCCACGAACACTAATAAAGGTCACGAAATCAGTAAAGGCAATTAAAGGGAAATAAAAATATAAACCGACTGAAAAAACCAAGGAAATAGCACAAAAAGGAGAGAAGAAAAAGAGCCTAAAAAGAGGAGATTATTGGAGAAGAAAAGGACAATTTATTCCCGTAAGCAAGAGGTTAATTTTACAAAAACAAGACAAAAAAGATGGTGGGCTGGAAGTCCACCAAGCCTACAATCAAACATACAGGCCTTGAACCTGCGATCAAACCCAGTCCCTTCCAAGGAATACACGTGCAAATCAAACGAAAGCTCCAAGGAATAGACGTGCAAATCGAAAGAAGGGAAAGGTGACAACGAATACAAGTGCAAATCAAACGAAAGGAAAGGTGACAAGAGGCTGAACCAAAAACGAAAGAAGAGCACGTCAAACACGCAGGCAGGAGCTAACAAATCTCATGAAGATACGTCACCGTGAAATACCTATACAAAGGACGGACCTAACTCTGCTGTACGGGGAAAGAAGAGGAAATCGGAAGATTAGCAGCGACAGCATCCATTAAGTTAAGAGCTGACACCAAAGAGAAAAAGGAAATCAGAGCTTGAACAATTGAAGAAGGTCTCGACTACAGATACAAAGGACCAGAATAACGCAAGTTGAAGATGCTCCTAAAATTGAAAAATCCAAATGAAGAACCGATCAAGACTTGCAAGAGGAAGAGAATGAGAAAGACAAGAACATCCATAGACTTCCCACAAAGAACAAAGAGTCTAGCACGGAAAACCAAGGCCAAATAATCGCCCAACACAACACCCCACTATCCATTCATTTTCGCAGATGCCAAAGCTGCGTTCTCTGAATTCATACAAAATAAACAGGTCATAAAGGAATGGTCAGATAAAAATGCAGTTGAAGTGATTAAAGATATCATAGAAAGTTTGGTATGGAACAACTTTTCTGAAAAGCCCGGTGAAGCCGTGTTGCCTGCTGTCAAAGAATAATATGACAATTTGCTAGGAGCAGTTCATGAGCAAGTATTTATCCGAGGAGAATGGATAGACATGAACCCTCAGATAGCTACTCAATACCCCAGAATATGATGAAGGTGAGTACTCCCAGCTGTTGGAAGGGTAGAAACTAATAAGTTGGAAGAAGCACTGTTCCAAGACGAGAAACAAGTAGTGTGGGTCACCAGCAAACATGATCAACAACTGAACTTTCATTCCGGCGACAAAACTCTATGGTTTCATGCCATGGCTACAAAAATTTGCACAGATGCTAGGATCCAAATATCCAAAGAAGAAAGAAAGGTTAAGCCTGGAATGACAATTTCTGCCTAGTCATTGGAGAATATATCGCAGTTTGGAGGCAACAAGAGTGCAACGGAAATACTGGAAGACCTTAGGAAAGTCAGGGAAATGCAAGAGATGTTGGTATCCTTTGCACAGTATCAGCATGACTGGAACCAAGCAATGTTGAAGAAGTGTGAAGAGAATAATGTGGACAGATCTGATTGTTCCACCTTCAACTCTTCTGTTTTTGCAGCTGGAACCGCACAAAAGAATCAGCAGCCTTAAGGCAAGGCAAAGACCAAGACATCTCGGCAGACAAAAAGAAAGAAGCTATGGCCCCAGCACCAACCAAAACTCCGGCAAAATTGGTGGAGGAGGAGGAAGTTGAAGAAGATTCAAAGACGAAATTGCAAAACAGTTTGGCGTAATTGAGCCGCTAACTGGTCATTTCACCGAGACCAACACTAGCTCCGAAGAGAAGGAGAATTAAAGTGAGCAAATCATCTCTCTTCTCTTCTTTCTATTTTGAACTGATCTTCGGGATTTGTTGTGCTTAAACTTTGGGTTGAGGACACAGTTACTCTAAAACCCCAGCTTTACTTGTTTGTTGCTCTCCATGGGCTAGTCTTGAGTAGGAGACCATAAGTAGGGGGCTTATATAGCATTATGAGTATGTTATTAAGGTTAGATATACTTGACATACATATGAAACATTTAATAATACAACAGTAAAGAATGAGTTATCAAAATTCTTCCTTGCATTCGATTAAGGTTTTATTGCAGCGTTTAATACTCATTTTGGCATTTTTTAGGGCATCTCTTTTGCATAAATCTTAAGGATTTTGAACAACCGGTTTATCTCTATGCAGTTCGATTTGAGTCACAGATATTCACCCGATCGAGTTTAGGGTTTCAAAGCCTAATTAGATTTGTCACCTCAATTTCCATCAATAGAGTTTTAATTAGGCTTCGAGTCAATTTTGACTTTTGTTAGTGTCGATCCAAACTTTTGAATTATATATATATATATATATATATATATATATATATTATATACTTTAGGAGGCCCATAGTCAACCGGATGAGAGGAACGCATCACTTGGCAAGATGTGCGCTGTCTATGTCAGCCCTAGCATCCCTTCCCATTTTGCTAGGAATTTTTGCCACATTTTTGGAGCAATTTCAACCTTGCTTCGCCGTCACTTTTGGCCGCCACAAGCATGGGTCCGACCATCCTTCAATCACCAAAGTACCACCATCATGACCACTCTAAGGCTGACTCTAGCGCCAACCATACCATAGTCGCTGCCAATAATGTTGTTTTCTTCCTTCGATTTGCACTCTTGAAGATGCTTTTGGGCCCCTTTCAGAGGCCGACAAGCTCCTTTTGGCGAGGCCGACCACCCACATAGTCGCCACCTACATGACCAAGCTTTTGAAATCAGCCATAACCCTCACCACGGCTGAGATCACCGCCCACAATGTCGCCATTCTGATGTCATTTTTAATGCTTCCCCACTATTTTCCGGCCACCCACCTGCCAGACTCTATTGGTTACCACCTGAGACAGCTTCCCGATCACCTCGTCTATTGAACTATATCGGCGGTGACCCCTAACTCGCCACCGTAGCCACTTTCCAACAATATGTACCACAAGCCAGTTTGAGCCTCGTTTACCTTCCTTGCCCTGATCATGTCCACTTGTAAATCCATGCCTGCCTTACCCGAGTCTGTGTGTTTGCCTATCAGCACTTCCGTCTACCTGTCTGCCAGCCATCTGACTTGTCAAGCCTACCAAGTCAACTCAGCCCAACTCAGCTAGTTGAGCCGGACTGCGTCAATCCTACTTGCTCATGTTGACTTGGTAGCCCATTTCATCCCCTTTGAGCTTGCTTTCATTTGCTTTTCGATTTGTTTTCAGTATTTTGAGGATCCGTATGTTTTTTTTATATGTATATTCACATTATTTAGTATATTTTTATGTTATAAGTGTTTTTTATTTATTATTTCTTATTCATTATTATTTATTTCTTGTTACTTATATATTTTTTGTGCATGAAGCATGCATGTGTAATTATTTTTTATTATTGACGATGTATTTACTTATTAACATTATTTTATTCATGTTTAATATATTATATTTAATTGTTACTATTTATTTTTTGATTTATTTATTTATTTATTGCTCAAGCTCATGCTGTTATTTATTAGTAATTAGTTGTATATTTGCATATTTGATGTTTATATTAATATTACTCATGATTAATTGCATTAATTATTCAGTCATTTAGCCATTTATTTATTTATTTATATATTTACTAACTCTCATTTAGTCACAAACTTATGTAGCATTGTATATTATTATTATTTCTTTATTCGTGTATCGTTTATTGATTTGTCATTCATTAATTGATAAGTGAATTTAATCAATTAATTATTAATTATTTGTTTATTTAATTGTTATTTATTATTTATTCACCTATTTATCTTCATGAATGTTTAGTATGTTATTTATTATTGTTTCAATGTTTACTCCTGTACCTATTATTTTATTTATTATTCTTTTATTTATTTACCTTGCTTTCATTTGTTTATTCATTTATTGGTTGTGTGTTCCTTGATTTGTGTGTTGAGTGTTTATTTATTGATTTTTTTTGCATTGCCCAATGTTTGAATTGATGTTATTATTGATGTGAGCACATACCACGTTCATGCATCATGCAGAGTTGTAAGTATTTTACTTAAAAGGGGATGTAGGTTCCGAACTCCAAGCATATCATGTACTAATATGCTTGGGGCTTGGGCCTTATGTCTATTAGGACTCTCCTCAGCTTTATCACACTACTGTGTCGTGATTTAATTTCCAAATTGTACATGTCAAATGGCTATTTTATCGGACCCTATTTAACATAGGTATATTGACATATTTTATTTCTGTGATTAATAACCTTGAGGCACCTCGGGTTAGTGTCAAACTTAGGCCCACCTCATCCTTCAGACCTACTTATATGATCCACTTTGTAGCCCTATATATAGTTTTTATGGAGTTTTCATGAGCCGAGAGGTTGTGGGCTTGAACTTGCATATATCATGAGAGGGCGCATATGTAGGTTGTAGTGGGCTTTAGATTCTTGTGTGGATTATTCTATTATAGATGAATCCTGACATCTCTATGTCTTGACTTCCACACACATGATTAGGCATGGAGTAGATGGGTACTATTATGTGTACTGTATGCCTATATTTGTGGTATTAGAGGGTACTAAAGGCAACTGCCTATGTGACTCAACATTTGTGCACCGAGCAGGGAGTTATATGGAGGTTTGGAGAGGGCTTAGGATATATACTTTTCCCGAGAGTGGGACCACTTATTTGATATTGTCAAGAGAGGCATTTGCCAAGAATGACACAATACTAGTTTAGTTCAGGATGCTATCTTGTCTACAGCTTGATGACTCATTAGTAGATGCCCCTTGAATGCTCTCATAGAGATGTATATTGGGTTTCCTTGCTCGTGGAAGTCAATTTTCATTTGCTAGTTTGTATTAGTTATTTTCCGGGCTAGTAGCACTGGTTGCTAATTTTTTTGCACCATATACTATGTTTTGTGTTCCTGTGTGTTAGATCAGCTTTGGTAGAAAGACAAATTATTGCAACACAAATTTGTTCTCAACTTGCCATTGTTTTTCTTTCTTGCTTTTGTCTGCTTTTGTTGCGTGTTCATATGTATATTTATTTTATGTGTTGTGATGTATCTCCCACCGGCTTATGCATTAGTAAATTAGACATGATATCAGTATCTCGATGAGACACTCAGGTTTCAACTTTAGTAGTTACTTTAATGTATTTACTCCCTTATTTTATTTATCTATATTTTGTTTTTGGTATGTGTTAAGTGGTCTCATGTCATGTCATCTCATGTAGGTTCTTATTAGGCTATTGCATGCAGCCATTCATTCTTTACTATTAAGTATTAGTTGTGCATTTAGTGGTGCCTTCCTTTCTTGAGATGCCAAGTGGGCGGTCTATTTCTTGTTTGGGTCTTTCATATTAATTGATTTATGTGTGACTTGAGTCGGCCATAAAAATTCTAATATGGTTGTTAGGTGAACCAGATTTAGGGAGTTACGTATCAGAACCATGTCTTGGTCAATTTAGATGGAAGACTCTTATTTCGAGCCAAGTTTGTAAAGATGTTCCTAATCAAGTCAAGGTCATTTCCTTGGTCTTTTCTCAATCTTCACGATTTTGTTCAATCAAACTTGATCATTTTATGTTTTAGTGATAGCAGTTATAGAGGAGTTATGACTTAGATTTGAGATCAAGACTTTAGTAGATGCCAGCAAGGATCTTACATGCATGTCCTGATACATTTAGGGAACCCCCTTTCGCTTTTATTGTACCAAAGATTTAGACAAGTTAGAGTGTTCACAGTTTTTAGTCACTTGAGGAGAAGTCGACTTCCAATTTAGGATACTTGGAGCATTGGTGACTACATTATAGACTTGTTTATCTTGTACCATGTCACTTCAATCATTCTTCCTTAGGACTTGGTGTACAATGCAGGACAAAGTTATCAGACGTAAAACCCTACAAAATATAATTAGGTATTTTATTTACGGTTTTGTAAATCTTAGAACGAATTTTAAATACTATTTAATTAAATTAATTCTTGGGATTGGGACCCATTCTCATTAAACTCAATAGTAAGTTTTTGACATTTCATTATCACATAAATGATATAGTTATGAGTATTTATGTTTTTTTTATAAAAATTTAATGTAGTGGCTTCTTGAATTTTATACATATTCTTCTATAAAAAGGAGAATTCTATTAATGGTAAATAAAACATCAACTTGATAGTTTGTGAGAATATTCAGCTCACAAAGCGAAGGCTTTCAAGAAGTTTCATTAATATTAGGATCGTGTGTTATAGTTGTGGGTGCCTCATCACAATTCCAGGTCTGTATAATTACTTGAAATGTTATATATTCCTATTTAGGAGTCTTGGTTATCTTCAGCCCACAATCGACCACCATGTGCCGAACGTAACTGAGGTCAAAGAATTAGTTCAATCCGACACGAGGTAGCACCTACATTATATATTCCTATTTAGGAGTCTTGATCAGCATGAGCCCACATTCGACCACCATGCACCGAGCACAAGCAGGGTAAAAAAATTGACTCAGTTAGATACGGGACAGCACCCTTAAAATTCTTAAAAGATTAAATACCTGCCCCCATGCAGAAAGGGGTGACAGGGCACAGTGACGCAAGATGACTCATTACGCACTTGTAATATAAAGAGGGTGAGTCAATGACAAACATCGGTAACTACAGGCCGAGGGCCACGTAGCGTGTGTGTGTATACGTGAGATTGTAGCTAGATGGGCGATCACCCTCCTAACATAATAAGAGTGTGGCATAGGCTCATAACCATTAAAAGATTTAAATTCAAATGTTGTTGACTATATTAACTTGTTTCTTGTAATTATACGACTTAGCCCTTTTATCACTAATACAGAATTGCCACCGCAGGTGTGACCATGGAAAGATGGGTAGAGTCGGGACAACTGGAGGACTTTGTCATTTGACTCTTGAATTTTTTGATTTGTTATTATATTTTTAGATTGTTTGTATGGTAGTGAGATTTCAGTTTGGTTCATGGGGCTTAAATTATTCCGAGCTTTTTTTATATTCAATTTTATGTCATTGGTTTATTTAAAATATTAAAATTTATTAGAAAATTAATTTATGAGACACTTAGTTTCATATAGTAACACTTGGCTCGTGGCTGGGAATGGGCGGGTCGTTACAAGTGGAATTAGAGCTATGTTTCCTACGGAACAATGTAAATCAATCCTTACCTTGTTGAAAGTCTAAGAGTCCGCTGTCCCAAAGGTAAAAATTTCTTTTATGTAAGCATTAATCGTTCTTTCAAATAATTAATTTTCATTGAATTACATGGTAAGTAATTATGGGTGTGACACTTATGTGTCATGCTATGCGCATGTGACACTTAAACTCAATGGGCGTATATATGATGCCTTTATAATCAGAGGTGTTATCTATGTAGTATAAGTGGTATGAGACACCTATACGATATGGATGACAGTGTCATCTAATAGTGTACCCCATTTTAGCTATGCATATGAGTGGCAATGTTTAAATCAAGAAAAAAAATTGTAAATCGTGATTTTTCTAGAATGATTTTTTAATAAGAAAATGTGAAGATATTTAGAATAACTTCTATAGAGCTAGATACATGTATACCAATGCATAATGGAAGAAATGCCTAAGATAGGATAAGAAAGAAATTAGATGAATGAGCAATTTTTCCTTATAACTATATTATATTTTTTAGGAAAAAAATTCCCAAGTCGGGGAGATTATAAAACCCCAATTTTTCTCCTTATGACTATTATATTTTCGATGACGAAAATTCCCAAGCTGTGGAGATTGTAAAACCCCGCAAAATGTAATTAGGTTATTTTATTTAAGGTTTTGTAAATCGTAGAATAAATTTTAAATACTATTTAATTAAATTAATTCTTGGGATTGAATTTTTGGGATGGGGACATATTCGCATTAAACTCAATAGTAAGTTTTTGACTTTTCCTTATCACAAATGATATAGTTATGAGTGATTATGTTCTTTTCTATAAAATTTAATGTAGTGACTTCTTGATTTCCACAAATATTCTTCTATATAAAGGAGAATTCTATTGATGGTCAATAAAACATCAACTTGATAGTTTGTGAGAGAATATTTAGCTCATAAAGGGAAGATTTTCGAGAAGTTTCATTCATATTAAAATTGTGTGTCATAGTTGCAGGTGCCTTATCACAATTCCATGTCCGTATAATTACTTGAAATGTTATATATTTTTATTTAGGATTCTTGGTTGGCCTTAGCCTACATTCGACTACCATGCGCCGAGCATAACTGGGGTCAATGAATTGGCTCAATTCGACACGGGGCAACACCCACCCTTAAAATTATATATTCCTATCTAGGAGTCTTGGTTGATTTGAGCCCACATTCGACCACATACACTGAGCGCAACTGGGGTCAAAGAATTAACGTAGTCCAACACGTAGAAGTACCCCTTAAAATTCTTGAAAGATTAAATACCTGCCCCCATGCCAAAAAGGGTGACAAGGCACAATGGTGCAAGACGACTCATTATGCACTTGTGATACCGAGAGGGTGAGTAAATGGCAAACTTGGTAACTACAAGCCAAGGGCCACGTAGCATGTGTGCGCATATATGGGATTGTAGCTAGATGGGTAGTCACCCTCCTAGCATAATAAGACCTCCACATAGGCTGATAATCATTAAAATATTCAAATTTAGATGTTGTGGAATATATTAACTTATTTTTTGTAATTATATGACTTATTATTTTTATCACTAACGTGGAATTGCCTCCGTAGGTGTGACCATGGAAGGATGGATAGAGTTGGGACAGCTGGAGGCCCTGTTATTTGGCTTTTGAATTTTCTTATTTGTTGTTATACTTTTAGATTGTTTACATGACAATAGGATTTTGGTTCAATTCATAGGGCTTAGATTATTCCGAGTATTTGTTATTTTAAATATTATGTCGTGTTTATTTAAAATCTTAAAAATTAATAGAAAATTAATTTATGAGACACTTAGTTTCATATAATAACATTTGGCTTGTGGCTCAAAACGGGAGGGTCACTACATCAGAGATGACACTTGCAGGGAGTTTGGCGTATGAAGACACTAACAGAGTTAGTTGGCACATGACCATGAACCATGCAATACCTTGGATAGATACATCAAACAAAATTCAAGGCTACCTTGGAGAACTTTGAGACCCTCAGTCATAACCTTATGGATGAAGGCCATAGCTATGCCAGTGGAGCCCCTGAAGGACATGAAGCACAGATGAGGGTTTGGACAGATGACTTTGATTAACCATAAATATCATTAGCATTGTGAGGACACTAAATATTTGTGGGAATGATCTCACTTACCACTCTATTACTTGTCTAATGTGTGTGCTTGCACAATACATTGAATTATCACAACAAGTTTTGGCTACGTTATTGGGGGGCTTGTTTGTTCTTTTTTATCTATTGGTATTAGCATTATTAGTATATTTATTAGTTTACCTTATTTGTTTTACTGTGTGCAAGAGCATAGAACATACAATCTATTACCTTTTGACATAGAGATAGAAAAGACTTGATAGAAGATTAGAAAAGACCAAAGGGAAGCCTTGACACAAAATCTTGGTCACTTGAATCTCAGTGAGCAAGCTTTTGGTAATCAGAATATGGGTAATCAAGTCGGGCAAGTACCTTAGATTCAGCCTGAAGTCAACAAGATTTTGATGTACAAATTGGCGGCAAATAGGGATATGGGAATGTAGTAGTAGATCACTTGTCTAGAATACTGAGTGATAATAAGGAGGAAGACTTCCTGGCAATACAATAAAGTTTTCCAGATGAACAACTATTCCAGGTAAGTGCCTCAAACTCACTTTGGTTTGCAAACTATGTCTATTTTCTAGTTCGACAAGTCTGGGCCACTAAATATTTCACCACACGAGAAGAATTTTTTGATTGACATTGGTCATTAACATTGGGATGACCACTATTTGTGTAAGAAGTGTCATGACCAGATAATCCAGAGATGTGTTAGAGAAGAAGAGATATCAGGATCAGGCATCCTTTATCACTATCATTCATCAGACTATGTAGGACATTATGAGGACATAAAATTGAGATGAAAATACTTCAATCTGGTCTATTGGCCAACATTGTTTAAAGATGCAAACTCATTTGTGATGCAGTGAGGTAGATACCCAAGAGGTGGAAACATTTCTAGAAGGCAAGAGATGTTGTTGCAAGGAATTCTAGAAGTGGAGCATTTTGATGTGTGGGGCATAGATTTCATGGAACCCTTTGTGTCATCCAATCACAATCACTACATACTAATTGTCATCCAATCACAATCACGTAGCAGCCTTCCCCACCAATGTTGCAAAGCTAGTTACAAAGTTTTTGAAGACATCTTCACAAGATTTGGTACTCCCTGAATTATTGTAACGACCTGCCCGAACTGGCCCGACGTTACTTAAAAATATGTAATAGATGTAACGATAATATTCCAGAACATGAATATTAATACATCAATTAAGTCTGGCAATATATAAATCATATAAATCATAAAAATAAAGCATGTTCTCTAAACTATAAAATAACTATCCCACAGTCTCGGACCATTTCCGATAGCTACAATTATAACACAAGAGAATAATAAGGAAGTCCAATTTTATTATCAATTCACCAGACCTAGGTCACTTTTATTCTTTAGTCCAAAGCTTCTCACCTGCGGAGGCAATTCCGAGTTAGTGATAAAAATACTAAGCCGCATAATTAAAAGAAACAAGTCAATATAATTCCCTATTATCATTTCACAAGTCTTTTAGTAATTATGAGCCTATGTCGAGCTCTAATTATGCTGGTAGGGGTGGCCACCCCATCGAGTTACCATCCCATATATACTCACACATGCTACGCGGCCCGTGGCCTGTAGTTACCGATATTTGTCATTGACTCACCCTCTCGGTATCACAAATGCATAATGAGCCTACTTGCGCCATTGCCCCCTATCACCCCTTTCGGCCTGGGGCTAGGTATTCAATCTTTTAGGGGGTGCTGCCTTGCCGAATTGAGTCGACCCTGGTTACGTTCCAGCGCATGGTGGTCAGATACTCAAGTCGACCAAGACTCCCACATAGTAGTTTTAAAAGTGTGGCCCCGTGTCGGACTAAGTCACTTATTTGAGCCCGATTGCACTCTGTGCATGGCGGTCAAATCTAGCCTCAGCCGACCAAGGTTGCCAACTAGGAAAATACAACATTTCAAATGATTATACGAACCTCGATAGTTTGTAAGTGAACTCGCAGTTGTGACCAACGATCCTAATCTGAACAAGAACATAAAATTATACATAAGTATAATTTTATTCGAAGTAGAAATGCATGCAACTAAATGTCTAATATATATATCATTATAAAAAATATTAAATATTAAATTATCAATAAATCTAGTGAGATAATTAATTATTCATGTGACATAATCATTTAAGCCCTAGTTTACATTTTAAATTAATTATCCAAATCATAATTAATATTTAACAATTGATAAAATAATTATTAACTCATAACATATATTTAATTACTATTATTAGTATATTTTCCTATGAGATGATAATTATTTAACCACGATCTTGATGATTTAGTTTACGGTAATAATTTTTAGTCACTATCATTATTAATAGTAATTTAATTAATTAAGTCATTCGATTAAATTAACTAAATTAATTTGCATTATTCTAATTCAAAGATACTACTAATACAATTACTTTAAATTATTCAAGTCAATAAAGTTTCAAACTTTATTTATTTTTATTATGTTATTTAGGTTCAACGCTTGTGATTTTTTTACCCGTTTATAGTTTAATAACCCCTTTTTCTACATTATTGACTCGTTATTAAAATAATCACTTTATGTAACACGTTCGGTCCTTCCCAGACCACGTTCGAATATATATATATATATATATATATATATATATAGAGTCTTTACAATCTCCCCAACTTAGAAATGTTTCGTCCCCGAATTATTATAACGGCAACAGGAACCATCATGATTACAAGACAATCACGATTAATTATCTATTTGGTATCGGTTTGTTGTACTACAATCATAAGAAATCTTATGTCACGAATATGCTATGGTATTTTCTTATCATTTCCTGTTCAGTCTCCCATGTAGCTTCCTCTGACCCCTGATTTTTGCATAATACCTTTACCAAAGAAATATCCTTGTTCCTGAGTGTCTTTATTTCTCTTGCCAGGATGCGAATCGGCTTTTCCTCGTAGGTTAAATCTAATTGTAGTTCTAAGTCTTCAAAATTTGTGATTATATGACCTTCATCTTGTACATATTTCTTTAGCATTGACACATGGAAAACATTGTGTACTCCAGCTAGGCTTGGTGGTAATGCTAGTATATATGCACAATTTCCAACTCGATCCAGGATTGGAAACGGTCCTATGAATCTTGGCTTCAACTTCCCTGATGTTCCCCTTCCTAGGAGATGTTTTTAGGTACACAAACTCCCCAACTTGGAACTCTAGGTCCCTCTTTCGAGTATCAACATAACTCTTCTATCAATCCTAAGCTGCCTTCAGCCTTTGCTAAATGAGTTTCACCTTTTTAGTGGCTTCCCTCACCATCTCTGGCCCAACTATAACTGCTTTGGTAGACTCCAACCAGCACGATGGAGATCTGCAGGGCCTACCATATAAGGCTTTAAATGGTGCCATCCATGTATTGGCTTGGTAAGAGTTATTGTAGGTGAATTCAGCCAAAGCTAAGTGTTTCTCCCAGTCACCTCCCCAGTCAAGTATGCAAGCTCTTAACAAATCTTCCAAAGTTCGAAGAGTCCTCTCACTCTGACCATCAGTTTGGGATGATATGTTGTACTCAGCTTGATTTGAGTCCCCATGGCGTTTAGGAAAGCTTCGCAGAAATGTGAGGTGAATATGGTATCTTGGTCGGAGCCTATCTCCTTTGGATTCCCATGCAACTTGACAATATTATCGACATACAATCCGGCCAGTTATTCCGCCGTCCTCATTGATTTTGTGGGGATGACGTGAGCTAGCTTAGTTAGTCGGTCTACAACTACCCATATGGAGTAATGCTTCTTCTAGGTCCTTGGGAGTTTTGCAAGAAAATCACATATGACACACTCCCATTTCTATGTTCGTATTTCTAAAGGTTGCAATAGTCCTCCAGGTAGTTGATGTTGGGCTTTGATCTGTTGGCAAGTCTAACAAACGGATAGAAAATCGACAACATCCCTCTTCATCCCAATCCACCAGTAGGTTCACTTTAAACTCTGATACATTTTAGTAACTCTAGGGTGTATCGAGAATTTTGAGCAATGAGCCTCCTCCAAGATATTCAGCCCTAATGCATCATCCTAGGGTACACACAACCTTCCTCTAAATCTAATCACACTATTGGAATCAGCTACAATGTCAGGAATCTTATCCAACATTTCATTCAGCTCCTCATCACCCATTTGTGCTAGCTTAACACGATCAATTAAATCATTGGAAATAACCAAATTTGCCAATAACCTAGTTAGTTGCTCCACAGGGTTGATAGCCACCACTTCTGCTGACATGGCCCAAAGTCTAGCTAGCTGCTGACTTTTGTCCACTTTGCCCTTTCGACTCAACGCGTTTGCTACAATATTCTCTTTCCCTGGATTGTACAAGATTTGGAAGTCGTAGTCCTTGAAATATTCTATCCACCGCCTCTGTCGAAGGTTAAGGTCATTCTGGGTGAAGATATACTTCAAACTCTGGTGGTTAGTGAAGACTTCGAGCTGGGCTCCATACAAGTAGTGTCTCCAACTCTTCAAGGCAAAAACCAGTGCTGCTAGTTCCAAGTCAATGGTTGTATAATTTTGCTCATGATTCTTTAATTGACGAGAGGCATAGGGCACCACTTTACCTTCTTGCATAAGGACACATCCTAAACCCAACAGGGACACATCACTGAAGAATATGAATCCTTCACTACCATTTGGCAGTGTCAAGACTGGAGTAGTTGTTAGACTCTTCTTTAGAGACTGGAAACTCTCCTCACACTTACTACTCCATTCGAACTTGACTCCCTTTCTTGTGAGTTTGGTCATCGGCGATGCTACTTAGGAGAAGTCTTTAATGAATTTCCTGTAGTAACCCGCTAAGCGAAGGAAGCTTCTGATGCCAGTGACTGCTTTCACTTTTGATGGATCCACTGCAATTTCGGTCTTTGAGATAATATGACCAAGGACGTTTACCTCCTTCAACCAGAAGTCACATTTTGAGAGTTTGGCAAACAATTGATTTTCTCTCAGAACTTGAAGAGTAATGGATAGGTGCTTCACTTGCTCTTCTTCATTATTTGAATAGACCAGAATGTCGTCCACAAACACAATAATAAACTTGTCCAATTATGCGTGAAATATTGTGTTCATGGGTGACATAAAGGCCGCTGGTGCATTTGTCAAACTAAAAGGCTTGACAAGAAATTCATAATGTCCATAGTACGTTCGGAAAGCCATTTTCTATATGTTTGACACCTTTACTCGCAACTAGTGATAACCAAACCGTAAGTCTATCTTAGAAAATACTCCAGCTATTTTTAGCTGACAAACAAGTCACCAATCCTCGGTAAGGTGTACCAATTCTTGACGGTCACCTGATTAAGTTTGCGATAGTCAATACACAGCCGAAGTGATCCATCTTTCTGCTTCACAAAGAGAATAGGGGCTCCCCAGGGTGAAGTACTTGGTCAGATGAAACCTACCTGCAACCACTCTTCTAGTTGACTCTTTAACTCCTTGAGTTCTGCTGGAGCCATGCTGTATGGTGCTTTAGGAATAGGTGTTATTCCAGGTGCTAGGTCAATGGCAAACTCTACTGCTTTCTTCTGGATAACAGGCTCTAGAAAATATTGTCCACTGAAAGCTGCCCCAAATTCCACCCAGGTGATGGAAAAATCTCACGTCGATGGAATGTGGTTCTTCCCATGGATTTCCACCAGTAAGATGATTCCTCCTGAAACATGCATGTTGCCAACCTCATTTGATGGCGGTGGAGCACAGATAGAGCCCTAAACGTTTTTTCAGTAATATCTATCTAGCTCTCCACCTTCATTGGATCGATCATTCTGACAAATAGTTCAGCTCTAGTCTTCCTAAACTTTTTCACAGTGTAACGGTCACTATCATCAACAGGTAGTGGCATCACTTGTCGGACTACTGGTGGCACTAGATTTGGACCCTCCCCTTGCTCGTCTAGGTCTGCTAACTCTACCTGCCCTTGGGCACTTCCCTAACCACCGTCCGGGGTGATTCTTAGACCTGCTGTTGAGTTTGTGGCTCCATTCCCAACTGCCACTCCCGGTAACTGCTTGACCAATATTCTAAACCACAGAATTTGTATTTTCTGAAGCCTGCGCCATTCCCTATATGACCGTCAAGATCTGTTCCCATCATGGTTCATTAATATGTTCTATTTCAATTAAGACTTAGGTTTATTAGCGAATGAACTTGTTAATTAGTAACACAACATAGTGGGAAAAGATAATTATTGGACTTTTTAACAAGGTACTTGAGTCATAAAATGTGTGCTTGTGGGAAACCGTGCCCTGATACCACCTGTAACGACCCGCTCGAACCTGCCCGGCGTTACTTAAAAATATGTAATAGATGTAACGATAATATTCCCGAACATGAATATTAATACTGTAATGACCCGCCTAAACCGGATCGGGTGTTACCTAAAATATGTAATAACGTAAACGTAACATGCAAGAACATAACAATCCCAGAACATGAATTTTATTACTGCAATTAAGTCTAAAATTCATACATCATAAAAATAAGTTCTGATGCATATGACAATATATAAAATAACTGTCCCACAGTCTCGGACCATTTCCCATAGCCACATTTATTACACAAGAGAATAATAAGGAAGTCCAACTTTATTATCAATTCACCATACCTAGGTTGGTAAAAGAACCACCAACCACACTTCTATTCTTCAGTCCAAAGCTGCTCACCTGCGGAGGCAATTCCGCGTTAGTGATAAAACCACTAGGCCGCATAATTAAATGAAACAAGCCAATAAAATCCCTATTATCATTTCACCCGTCTTTATTATCGTTTCGCGAGTCTTTTAGTAATTATCTCTCAAGTCATTCTGAGATTTGTAATTGTCTCTCAGGTCATTCTGAGATTTGTAAAATCTCTCAGGTCATTCTGAGATTAGTAATTGTCTCTCAAAGTCGTTCTGAGATTAGAAATTTTCTCCCAGGTCATTCTAAGATTTAGGTGGTCTCCCAGGTCATTCTGAGATTAGTCATTATGTCCCAATTCAGTCTGAGATTAGAAATCATCTCCCAGGTCATTATGAGATTAGTCATTATCTCCCAGTTCATTCTAAGATTAGAAATCGTCTCCCAGTTTATTCTGAGTTTAGTCAGTATCTCCTAGTTCATTTTGAGATTAGAAATCGTCTCCTAGTTCATTCTGAGATTAGTCATTATCTCCTAGTTCATTTTGAGATTAGAAATCGTCTCCTAGTTCATTCTGAGATTAGGTGGTCTCCGAGGTCATTCTAAGATTAGTCATTATGTCCCCAATTCATTTTGAGATTAGTGCCGACAAAGGTTACCAGCTTGAGAAAATACAACATTTCAAATAATTATACGGACCTGGATATTTCGAACTCGCAGTTGTGACCAACGATCCTAATCTGAACGAGAACATAAAATTATACATAAGTATAATTTTATTCGAGTAGGAATGCATGCAGCTAAATGTCTAATATATATATATATATATATATATATATATTAAAATTTTTTACAACATAACATGTAACAATTCAAAAATATTAGATATTAAATTCTCAACAAATCTAGTGAGATAATTAATTATTCATGTGATATAATCATTTAAGTCCTACTTTACATTTTAAATTAATTATCTAAATCATAATTAATACTTAACAATTGATGAAATAATTATTAACTGATAAACAAGTATTTAATTTCCCTTTACGGTGATAATTACTTAACCCTGATCTTGATGATTTAATTTACGGTTATAATTTTTTAATCACTAATATTATTTATAGTAATTTAATTAATTAAGTTGTTCGATTAAATTATTTAGAATAATTTGTGTTATTTTAATTCATAAATATTATTAGTACAATTATTTTAAATTATTCGACTCAATAAAGTTTCGAACTTTATTTATTTTCATTATACTATTTAGGTTCGACGTTTGTGATTGTTACCCGACTATAGTTTAATAACCCATTAAAATGATTATTTTTAAAGATTTATTACGAGTTGGTATTATTATTTAACTCGAGCTGTGTCGAGTCAAGCATTATTTACAAGTTTGCCACCCAAGGGAATTTTCTTCTTGTTCTTCTTCCCCGGCGCCATCCTCTGTTCCCGACTGCAGCCGCTCTCCAGCCGTCGCCGGCGATCATCTCCGGCTGCCGTCAATCGTCGCCTGCCCAGCCCTGCCATGCCGTTGCGGTGTCGCCCCGACCAACTCCGGCCGCCTTCCAGCCGCCGCGACGCCTGCACCGCCACACCAGCGACACGTTCACGTCGCCAATTCCACCGCCGGCGAGCGTTGCCGCCTCAATTGGGTGGTCGCCTCGACACCCTCTACCCCCTATCGACCTTTCCCAGCCAGATTGGAACCCATCGCCACCCAGGACGGCCAGATTTCTTCACCCACTGCCGTCGCCTCTGTTTTTGCCGCCGTCCTCTATTTTTGGCCATTTACCACCCCAGGCCGGCATCCACACACGTGAGATCGACCATACACTGATCGACGAAGAGAGTAAGATCATCTTCCGACGTCGGAACGACTGTCGCCACCGATTCCGGCGAAAGCTTTGGCTATGCTTGCCCATCTCGCCGAACATGGGAACTCGTAGGCCATGGATCTCAACCGTCTAAAAATTAATTTGTTTTCTTATTGATTTAAAACCTTAATTCTCATGATTATCAATTAAGATTAATGTAATTTAATTTTTTATAACAATTTTCAACATTAAAATCAACTGTTATTAAATAGATCATGATATCCACCAACAACAACAAATAAATTAACAGTGATGTCTAAACATGAACTCTACGTGCTTGCCAATGGTAGAAAGAAAAAGACAAGAAAATAGGGAAAATACCCAAAACAAGGAGGATGCTCGCTCTGACAAAGAAGAGGAGAAGAAAATGCGATATAAAGGCTAGGGTGGAGGACGTCGTTCATAAAATAAAATAAAATGACGGCTAGGGTATGTAAAAACACCGTATTTCACTTAACAGGGTAACCGGGTAAATAATAAAATGGGTAATAATATAACCGGGTAAAGAATATAACACGTTTGGTCCTTCCCGGACTGTATCCGCATCCATTTTTTTTCCACGGTCTTTACAAATACAACAATTAAGTCTGGCAATATATTAATAATAAAAATAAAGCATGTTCTCTAAAATATAAAATAACTTTCCCATAGTCTCGGACCATTTCCCATAGCCACAATTATAACACAAGAGAATAATAAGGAAGTCCAATTTTATTATCAATTCACCAAACCTGGTTTGCTTTTATTCATCTGTCCAAAGCTGCTCACCTGCCGAGGCAATTCCGGGTTAGTGATGAAAATAGTAAGCCACATAATTAAATAAAACAATTCAATATAATTCCCTATTATCATTTCACAAATCTTTTAATAATTATAAGCCTATGCCGAGCTCTACTTTTGCTGGTAGGGGTGGCCACCCCATCCAGTAACCATCCCATGTATGCGTATACATACTACGTGGCTCGCGGCCTATAGTTACCCACATTTGCCATTGACTCACCCTCTCGGTATCAAAAGTGCATAATGAGCCTACTTGCGCCATTGCCCCGGTTGCATTCTAGCACATGGTGGTCACATAGTCAAGGTGACCAAGACTCCCACATAATAGTTTTAAAAGTGCAGCCTTGTGTCGGACTGAGTCAAGTCTTTAACCCCGGTTGCACTCGGTGCATGTTGGTCAAATCTAACCTCAACCGACCTAGGCTGTCAACTAGGGAAAAGACAACATTTCAAATGATTATACGGATCTTGATAGTTTGTAAGTGAACTTGCAGCTATGACCAAAGATCGTAATCTGAACGAAAACACAAAATTTTACATAAGTATAATTTAATTCGGGTAGAAATGAATGCAACTAAATGTCTAATATATATATATATATATATATATATCATTTTAAGAAATATTAAATATTAAATTGTCAACTAATCTAGTGAGATAATTAATTATTCATGTGACATAATCATTTAAGCCCTACTTTACATTTTAAATTAATTATCCAAATCATAATTAATATTTAACAATTGATAAAATAATTATTAACTTGAAACAAATATTTAATTAATATTATTAGTATATTTTTCTTTGAGATGATAATTACTTAACCACGATCTTGATGATTTAGTTTACGGTAATAATTTTTAAGCGCTATCATTATTAATAGTAATTTAATTAAATAAGTCGTTTGATTAAATTAACTAAATTAATTTGCATTATTCTAATTCAAAGATACTACTAATACAATTATTTTAAATTATTCAAGTCAATAAAGTTTCAAACTTTATTTATTTTTATTATGCTATTTAGGTTTGACGCTTGTGATTTTTTTACCTGATTATAGTTTAATAACCAATTTTCTACATGACTAACTTGTTATTAAAATAATCAATTTATTTACCTAATATTAAATTTAACATGGTAAAGTTAAAATCTTTATTTTATTAATTATTTATAACCATCTGATTTAATGTAATCGCTTGTATTACGCCGATTAATTATCGACCGTTTATTATTACCGTATTTTTATTACTTATATCCATGTCAATTTTGTCAAATAAATAATTAGTTTCGTAACTTTACCCATAACCCATTAAAATGATTATTTTTAAAGACTTATTACGCGTTAGTATTATTATTTTAACTCGAGTTGGTATCGAGTCAACCCATATTTACAAGTTTGCCACCCTTCTTCTTCTACTACTTCTTCTTCTTGTCACCGTTCTTCTCTTCTCCCAAAACAGGTTCATCCTTCTTCTCCTAGGCTTATCTTGGCACCCAAAACCAGATTAACTTCCTCCGTCAACTTCAACCTTCTCCAGTAACCAATTGGAAGCCTAAAGTCCATGTTTTACAATAGCTACCCAAGGTGACACCTTGTTGCACCAAGGCGTGCGTCTCCTGGCTAGTAGCACTGCCGGGGATGCAAGGTGACCTCCGTCCAGCCAGCAGCACCGACGGGAACTCTTCCCTTATCCCCGCATGACAACCCAATGTCAAGGCTAAGGATCTACCCTCTGAAACTGCCATGACAGCGTCTGTTGCAGCAAAATGTCGCCACTTCCATCACCCTTGCAACTCCACCCACTCAGTTGCAATTCCACCACCCACCGGAAACCAAGGACACGATGAGCCATCCCTTCAACCCAGCAACCATAGGGGTCATCGGGGTTGTGAGGGGTGCCTTGAAATTCTTGTTTACAGTCGCCCAATTCGCCAACTTTTCAAATTCGTCGGCCATAGCGAAATTCAGTTGTATACCATTTAGTTTTGTTCTTTTCTTGTTGATTTACATCTTTAATTCCCATGATTAACAAGCTTACTATCAATTAAAAATATGCATGCAAGAAAATTAAGAATATGGAGATAGGAAGGATACCCAAGCAAGGAAGAAGCCACGCTGGTAAGGAATAGGAGAAGATAATGTGTATGAAGGCTAGGGTGGAGGACGTCCTTCATAAAATAAAAATCACAGCTAAGGTATGTAGAAACACCCGTATTTCATTTAATTGGGTAACCAGATAAATAATAAAATATAATAATTAACCTGGTAGAATTAACTAGATAGAGAAAATAACACATTCAGTCCTTCTCAGGCCGCGTTTGTATATATTATTATTATTATTATGTTTCATAGTCTTTACAATTATCATCGGTGAGGATAGCGAAATTCAGTTGTATACCATTTAGTTTAGTTCTTTTCTTGTTGATTTACAACTTTAATTCCCATGATTAACAAGCTTAGTATCAATTTAAAATATGCATGCAAGAAAATTAAGAATAGGGAGATAGGAAGGATACCCAAGCAAGGAAGAAGTCACACCGGTAAGGAAGAGGAGAAGAAAATGTGTATGAAGGCTAGGGTGGAGGATGTCCTTCATAAAATAAAAATCACAGCTAAGGTATGTGGAAACACCTGTATTTTATTTAACCGGGTAACCGGATAAACAATAAAATTTAATAATTAACCTGGTTGAATTAACCTGATAGAGAATATAACACATTCAATCCTTCCCAGGCCGCGTTCGTATATATTATTATTATTATTATTATTTTTCACAGTCTTTACAATTATCATCGGTGAGGACCAATCCCATTTTTGCAACAAAGCTTTGAAGCTTTGTTTGCAAAATATGGAGTCAAACACAAGATTACTATGGCATATCATCCACAAACAAGCGGGCAAGCTGACATCTCTACTCGAAAAATCAAGAGAATTTTAGAAAAAGTTGTGGCTCTCACAGGACAAGATTGGTCATATAGGTTAGATGATGCATTATGAGCTTAAAGAACAACTTTCAAGATAGCAATTTTAATATTGACTTGTGTTCAAGAAGCATGTCATTTGATATTTTAGTTAAAACACATAGCATATTGGGCTATTCTGATGCTAAACTTGGATGCAAAAACGTGCAGAGAAAGAATGCTGTTAAAACATAGTGAAATGGATGAGTTTAGACTAGATGCATATGCAAATGCCACAATATATAAGGAAAGGACCAAGCTTTGGCATGGCAAGCATACTTTGAAAAGAAGTTTTGACTACTCTACAACTTTAGACTTGGGCTTTTCCCTAGAACACTCATGTCTAGATGGGCCAGCCCTTTTTACTGTGACCTAGATATTTTCGCATGGAGCTGTAGACATCAAAGATGAAAAGCCCAATGCCCAATTAAAATGTAATGGTCAAAAACTTGAGCACTATCATGGCGGAGGTATAAATTGGCTCGCTTCATCCATCATATTGTCAGCAAAGTAAAAAGAGAGAGAATAATTAAAGAAGCAATTAATAACTAATTTGTTTTCGCTTGAAAAGAAAAGAAGAAAGATAGAAATGGTCCAACCCAGAGAAGGCGAACCCAAAATTAATAAATTGAACTGTACCAAGTCAAATAAGGTAAAGGTAACGAAGACAAAGTTAAAATCCCTTACCCTACTCCACCACCCCTTTCCTAGTCCATTTTTTCACCGCTTCTTGATTCAACTTTGATCAGCCGATTAGCACGTACTCTATTCTTCTTCTATTCTTGCTGGAAGCAAGTGATTTGAACTGGTTGATGCTTGATGGATGGATTGTGCAAAAATGTCACCGGCCCTAGGGTTGAAAAATTATTTCAATTAATCTTCATACAGTTTGATTTAGATGGAATTACTATTGATTTATTCTTAGTTTTGTGATTGTCCATTT